>BGPR01000316.1:562922-580239 GCA_013235015.1 Araneus ventricosus
AAACAAACGCTTGCAAGAGTTCGATTACTGATTTGTTTCCAATAATTCATTAAATAAAATTCTATCATAATTCTGAGGTATTCCTTTTTGTTAATGGCTAGTTAATCAGTATTTACACTCTCTTTCCGTCCTATTTAAAAAAATTAAACTCTCGCAAGAGTTCTATTATTGTCTTTTTTCCAAATTCATTAAATAAAATTCAATCAATAATACTTCAAATCGCGTATAAAGAGATAGTAAATAAATTTTTTTCTCTATTTTTCTATCGTAAATAGTGATCTCGAAAATTAAAAACAGAAATGAAAAATTACTACTTAAAATATAATAATTTTAGAGAAAGAAGAGTTAAATTCAATTATTTGTAAAAATAAAAAAAATTAAAAACTCCATTTCATTTCATTGGTGGACAACATAATAAACTAAACAGAATATTTATCGCAACTTAAATTTACAGGAAATTCGCGTTTACTATACAGTAAAACTTCGATTAACCGTCACCATCGAACCACGCATGTGACGGATAACCGAATAAACGGATAACAGAAATCTCTTAATACATATGTACAGTATCGTGCTGGCTAGGAACGAAAATGAAAATAAAATCCTTTAAAAGTGAATAATACATAATATTGTATTTAATAACAAAACGATCAATATAAACTTTAATAAAAGAATAGTAATGTACAGAAATGTATTGCAATACTAGAAACCTAAGTTTTTAGAAGATGACGGATAACAGAAACTGACGGTTAATCGAAGTATTACTAAATATTTTTCAAGTGTTTCTTTTGGTTTCTAAATTTAATTTCAAATTTTTTGTAAGTGTCTGAAATTAAATTATTGTAATCACTGCTTTGCCAAATCTGATTTCATACGCAGATGGCATTTGAGGTTACTTAATGTTTCATTAAGCAATAAATTATTTTCTTTGTACTTCAATTAAAACGTTGTTTCATTCTTGGAAGAATTTATTTTTAAAAATATTTTTCGATTTGTCTTTAAAAATTCTGATTCTAATTTTTAAACAAGAATACAACTAAATCTATGAATCAATAACATAAAACGGTAAATCATTCTTCCGCTACAATTTTCCTGGCGTTATTTCTCGTATTTAAATAAAATTTTTGCAATCCAAATTATTTCCTTCCACATTAATTACTTTTCAAATATTTACCAAACACATTGGAATTGCATTTATACAAGAGACTTTTACTGCAATAATTTACTTTTGTGTATTAAATCTTGCACATATTTTGTATTTTAAAACCGTCTTTGAACGTTTCTTTAAAATCACTTTGCTTAGATTGGACGAAATAGAGCATAAAACTTAACAAGAATGATTAATATAAAATTTAGCTTGCATTTTACCTATTTTTATAATTTCCTTAGTAGGGTGTTCCTGCATACACATACTTCCCGTTTGTAATTTTTTTATTTTGAGCTGCTAATCTTACCGTTTTGCTCAGACCTCTTTAAAGAAAATTACATTTTTTCGTGTTTTGCCGTTTCGAAGATCGAAAATATGCTCTTTCAATCTTTGTGGTTGGTACCATTCATAGTAAATTGTCTTGATAAAAGTCAGAACAAAAAGGGTTGATATCATGATATAATTCTGTTGCGTTTTCAGTTTGTTTGGGATATACTGGGCATTGTCAAATATTTCTCCTAAAACGTTTTTGCTTCTTTTGTATGCAGTAGTTTCTCTTCCGACTCGTTATTAATTTAGAAGCAGCTGGTGAATTCCGCTATTCAGCGAAAATAATTGAGCTTATTATTAAATCTTGTTTAAAAGAAGAAGAGACTCAAGAAAAGAATTTGGTTCGTTAGAAAGACATTTTTATGAACGCCTTCTCTTTTAACGAAAAAGTGAAAATAAAATTTTAAAAAAAATCTTCAGTTTTTGTTTATACGAAACAAGATTGCTTTTTACTTTCTGGTATACGAAGTAATACAGAGAGAAAGTATTGTAATCGTCAAAAAATTAAAACTCGAGATTTTGACAAATCTCCACGTTTTAGACCTCCCCGAGTCCGAAAAATACAATTTTGGAATTATGTCTGTCTGTGAACACGATAACTCGAAAACTATTAAAGCTATGGGGATAAAATTTGGTATGTGATCTTGACACATCATTTGTAGGTTTCTGTCAAATTTTGGTCAAAATCCGTCTACGAGAAGTCTGTCTATCTGTCTGTCCTCTTTCATGTGAACACTATAACTCTAAAACTTGAATAGCTAGATGAATAAAATTTGGTACACAGTTTTATCATCATAAATGTAGGTCCGTATAAAATTTTGGGCCAAATCCGTCAAAGGGTTGACTGTCTGTCTGTCTGTATAATCGCAAACTTGTGAACACAATAACTCTTTAAGATAATGACTTAGATACATGAAATTTCGTATGTGGATTTCTAACGTTAATTGTAGATTTGTGTCCAATTTTCGTTTCAATCCGTTAAAAAAAGTTGTTCAAATTGCTCATTTGGAACAAAATGCACATTTGCGACTGTGTGTTGGTGAGTGTTTCGCTTATTTCACTCAAGTTAGTACGGTTGGCTTTTGACCTTAGCGGTCTACGAAGGAAATTGTAACGAGCCGCAAACACGCACTTCGGAATTTATGACAACCCCCTAAAACGAAACTTTGTTCTGACATTCTTCCAGATGAACGCATGTGATTAACCAGAGGTACGGCGAAATCTTGTGTGATATCTATAGTAAGATTTCGTACTCAAAAACATTAAATAAAGTTGTGATACCTCAGCGCGCGTAAAAATTGCGAACATACGCAATTTTTTTTTGCAAAATATTAAGTTTTTAGGAATTCATAAATTTTATATGTTTCATTGTAAATCACCATTCATAATTTTCTTTCCCCAAAATAACCAGTTCTTGGGTAAATACCCCCAAAAATATTTACTTATCAACTGAGTGTTCACCCACCCCACATTACTGGTCGTATGCGAGAAAGTTTCGGGGGGGGGCACTCCCGCTGGTTTATTTAAGTTTAAAAGTGTCCCTTCCTTTTAGTTGTTGTTGTTGCTAAGTAATTTCTGATCGAAAAACGTACTAGCGTGCTATTTTGTAGAAGTGTTCCTATTAACTTGAAAAGACCGGATTCATATTCATACTGAAATCCACGATAAGCTATTTCTCATTAAGGAATTTCGAGTAAGTTTCAGAACACAAAGTTTCAAGACACACTAAGCAGTACTAAAAAATGCTACAGGAACGGAAAAATTCTGCTCTTCGAAGAATCATAAATTAGTTCCGAGTTCAAATACACACATACAGTAGAACCCCGTTAATCCGAAATTCCGGTTAATCCGAACCGATTTTATTTTCGAAAATTATATGTAATTGAAAAGATTACCTGAAAAGATTTAAATATACATACTAAAAGCAAAAAATTACTTTTTCAGCATGCATAATTTTGTACACATTGAAGAAACTAATGCAATTCGCCGTAAGATAGGTCACTTCATACAGGAGCATATCCATTATTCTAATGAAAAGGGGAGACATATTCTCTTTCTATTGCTTTTGAATAAAAGGATTCAAGAGATAGTAGTACTGAGTACTTATAACTTACATTTTTTTAGCACACATCTTTTTCTTTTCTATTTTTACCCGAATTTCGGGTAATCCGAATTTTTTAAAATCCGAACAGGCACCGGTCCCAATTAGTTCGGATTAGCGGGGTTCTACTGTACTTGCATACATACAAAAAAATTAATCTTATTCCCGGGGTATAGTATTATATTTTTCACTCTCCCCGTCATATTTGACTTGAACCCATTAATGCCCAAGTCGCATCTTTCAATAACATTTTGTATACTGATATTACAAATCGTGAAATCAACGGGAAAAATCGCTAAAAAAAGTCCTTCCAGAAAAATTTATGTTTTAGGGTCCTCCTAAGTCTAGCGATCCTATTTAGGAACGTAATGTAAATAAAAAAATAAAATAAACATCTTAAATTATGCGAAATTCCCCCTCTAAAGAAACCCCTTCTTGCAATTGTATTTACTGATATATTTGTTAAATGCAAGTAATTTAATTGATAAATAATTGAATAAACTTACCCTTTTCGTTAACTTGAGAATGCAAAACACTACTTTCGAGTATGACTTGAAAATAAGAAGGCTACATTATCAACCGAACAGTTGATAATACTGCCATCGACTAAATATAAAAGAAAAGTATACTTAAAAATGCTTTTTTGTCATTTTTGTTGAAAAAGCAATTCCTGTGAGTTTGCGTTACATTGATAAAAGCGCCCCTAAAAAGGGAAGCTAGGCATTAATGTTTTAAAAAAGCAAATAAAAACACATTTTGTTTTAGCGTCGCCTTGCAAGACTGACCCCCCGAGGCATCTATACCTAGGGTTGCCATACGTCCCGTATATACGGGCTGTCACCGTATTTCACTACTCAGTCCCGTGTTTGTCCCGTTTTCACCCTAAGATTATGTAGAAGAAACCAACCAAAACTGCGAAGCAACTACGAAATGAGTTCGGAAGAGAAATGGCTGAAGTATTTTGCCGATACAATGTACATTGATGAGATGCGAATATGTATTTGCCATTCCAGCCCACAATGCCAATGCAAACTCGTTTCTCTTCACTAGACGACAGATAAGCTCAAAATTTGCCATATTGCTAGGGTTGCTGTAGGGGACGGTCACTATATTTCACTACTTAGTCCCGTATTATTATTTGTCCCGTTTTCTCCATATTGGCAAATCTGAGATTCTATTCAACCAGTTTGTATATCTAAAAGATTATTTAGAGGAAAATAATACCAACCAAAACTGCTAAGCAACTATGAAATTGAGTATGGAAGAGAAATGGCTGAAGTTTTTTTTCAGATACAAAGTATATTTATCGGTAGTCATGCCTGATAAAGCTATCTGAATACGTATTTTCCATTCGAGCCCACAATGCAAATGCGGAGAGAATATTTTCCCTAATGTCGACTGAATGGTCGGATGAAAGGAACAGGTTGTCAGTGGAGCCAACTGAAGCAATTTTGATTTGTCTTTATAATTTTTGAATGACTTGCACCCAATTTTATAAATATGTGAAAGAAGAAAATGATATAATTAAGAAAGTAAAATCAACTTTAAAATAGGACTGGGCTAAACAGGATTAGTCTGGCATCTCTTTTATTATTCTACGTATTTATGATATTAGATTACTTAAAAACGTTATTGACTTTTTATCAGAGTAAAATAAACCATTACCTACCCACTTTTTTCTTGTTTTATTTATTTAGCACTTAAACGTCTTGTATGAATGCTTGGTAATTATGGCAACCCTAACAATATCCCCTCCCGTCACTATGCCACTGTGGTAATGAACAATCTATACGGCATGTTAAATATTTCACCTTAAACTGTCCTAAAAGAAGAAATGATACATTTCTCAAACAAAAAATGCTCTCAAAACGAATGTCAGCAATCGTATTATCAAATCAGCACCACCTACAGAAGCCGATTCCGTAATGACACAGTACTTCAGGGAATCTAAATGACATGGCGACGACAATCTTAGCATTCCAAAACCATTCATTAAGAGTGTTTCTTACATCTTCGTCTTTCATTTTGTCTGTTTGCTTAGACGTACACTAACCTTTTTTATTCACGCGCGGGACATTGCGCAACTGCTCTCTTCGCTAAACTGTAAGACTGCACCGTGAACTCGAATTTCATTACCAACGATTTCTCACAATAACATTATTGTCCAGCATCCCATTCCGCGACACTGTCATCAGCAGTGCGGAGAAAAAATTATTTTTTAAAAAATCCGCCGCCGACGTCTAAAATTAAATCGTTTGTAAACGAAAGTATAAAAAGCTGGGAAAAAAGGGTAACAAGAAAAGGAGGGGAAAATGAAAAGAAGAAAAAAAATTATCTAATAATAAAAAGTAGGAGTGGGTTGGGGAAAATGAATGAATGTGCAAGTGTTTTGTTTAAGTCGGGTGTGGTTTTTATTTGTAAGACGGACTAGCGTGACGTTACTTGATTTGACTGAAAAACTGGAACAGTTATGCTTCGTCAAGTCACGTTTTTTATTTATCATTTTTCTCAATGTAATATCTCGTATGGGAACAAAGAAGTGGTGGCGCCATCTAGGATGGATTGCTTATGTTTCCCGATTCATCGATATGTCTCTGTAAAACAACAGTTTTAATTAATGAATTGGGTAAATGTGGAGTTTACGGTACCCACAAAAAGAATATGGAGGCCTTTCTAGGAGGGTGCCATTTTTTTCCCCTTGACCGAATCAGATCGGCAATAATTTAGTCTGTCTTTTGATGGCAATTTTCATCCCTTTTTTGATTATGGATTGAAAAGAACTTTGGAATGAATAGGGGATAATAGCCTTTGTTGCTGAAAATCCCAAAAAACCCTCAATCAAACTCAAACGGTACCCACCTGCTTCTCGCCAATTTTTCTTGGCGCAATTTCATGTGCCGTCGCCAAATACTGTTTTGTATGTGCAGTGCAATTTTTATTGCTCTCTTTCACCTGCGTCTCTAAGTTTCTCGATCTCAGAATTTGATCTAAGGATAATTTGAGATAAAGCAGCCAAGGAGCGAGCATACATCTCAAACAGCTTCATCATCATCATCGCATGCGTCACATGAAAATGAGAGATTGAGTACGCAATGCCTGCGGCATTTTAAGCAAGTGCCAAGCGAATTTTTTAAGTAAAAAAAAACATCAGCGGCTTCGCTTTCAGCATAGCAGGAAACTAGTAGCTACCGCTAGTAGCACGCAATGCCTGCGGCATTTCAAGCGTGTACGGGGCGAATTTTATAACTTAAAAAATATCAGCGGCTTCGCTTTCAGCATAGCGGAATACTCGTAGCTTCGCTTATTCATTGAGAAATGAAACACACAGAATAACATACCCAGTACTGAATCGATATTCAATCGGAAGAATTCCAAACGAAGTTTTATTCAAATTCGAATTTATTGACCATTCACATCAAAGAGTTGACCAAAACAGTCCAATCGAAACGTGGCGCAATATAGCCTGATAAGCAAAACAGCGATGAAAAGAGAAATTTGTTCGCATGCTCGCTTGTCACTCGTTAAAAACATCTGGACGCATCCAAAGCAAATTATTTCTCATCGTCGCTCTTGGCAGCAAAGAGTTGGCGATCCTAAGTATACGGCCATACGAGCGTTTTCTAGCAGTCGTTGCTTGAAGGTCAACCGCACAAGAATTATGACAATATGCTGAAGCGCAGGGATGGCCACACGCGTGATCTTCGCACCGTTTTTTCCTTTTCTCTGGGTGCATTCTCGCGGCTGCTGTAAAACGATCCGCTCAGGTCTATTTTTCAGGCGCGGGAAATAATCGCTTTGCAGCTTATGGTGGTTTCCTTTGGTATTTTCATATGTTCTAGGATCGGATTATCAAGCAGGCAACTGTCTGGGGGGCTCCGCAACTTTCTGGGGCCTCAGGCATCAAACTTTTTCCGGCATTTTCAGGGTTATTTAATTTTTGTAATTTTATTTGGTTTACAAGGGCTATGTACTCGAACGTAGTTAAATTAAAATTAAGTACCACTTAAATTTCAAGACACTATTCTTAGCAATTTTTTCATGTTTTAAATTTCTCTTGCAGGTATGTGCGGTCAATCTTTTTTCTCACAGTTGACGGATTGGCTCATGAGTCAACACCCCTGTCAAACTTTGTATATGAGTATTTGGAATGTACTAAAACAAATTTTGTTGCTTTTTTACCGTTTTGTTAAAAAATGATTTTTAAAATTATTTTAACCGCGAGATAATAAAACTAACTCTCTTGAAGCTGACCAGCAATTAAATGTCATATAAAATTTTCATAACTATATTTATATAAAAACTGCTCATATAGATATCAAATTAAAATCAATAAAAAAATCTAACTTTGGCAGTTATGGAGGAGGGAGGGCCTGTAAATTGATTTGCCTAAGGTCTAATACAGGACTTCATCTGGCCCTGTTGTGTTCTGTTCTACATTATTTAAAGTAAATATATCAAGGAATAATATTTGGATAGTGAGCTTATGATTCTTGAATTTCCATAGTTTTTTCCAGTTTTATATTACAGATATAAGTATTTCAGTTGATTTTATTTTCACGTCATTCAGCTCATTCTTTGGTCTTTTTATATTGCTTTTTTGTTAAATGTTTACATTTTTCTGTTTCTTTTCTACATAAAATTGTTTAAAATAATTGTACTTATTAACCCTTTCCCATTTACAACCTAATTTTAACAATTACAATCTTAAAAATTGTTTTGTCCTTTTAAGATCGCGGTTCAAAATTACGAAATACGCCACAAAATAGTACTCTTGATGCTTCAAAACTAGACGTTAGTATAATTAAAATAAACTAGATATGTCGTGTAGCTGCAAAAGTTACCATCTCCACTTTTCGAAAAAGTTTTTTCAAAGATTATATGTCCATCTGACCCTCTTAACATCATGAATTGATAACTAGAATACATTGCCGAAACTCTTCGAATGAATGCAGTTTATTTTTCAAATCTCATTTCGACTAGATGTGACAGAAAATCCCCTTTTTTGAAAATTTTCCTTGTATGGAAATGGCCACTTTTGCAGCTAAACGCCACATTTATTACTAATTGTGTCTTAATTGAAAAAAATTGCGTTGGTGGTAAAAGGAATTAATATGGTTCAAATTAAAGCAGGAATTCTTTCGATTACCTTCTTACTGTAAAGAAATATTTAAGAACCTATAATTTATATTTGAGTTTTTTTTTAGTTGAAGAGGAAGAATATCAGGGAAAGAAACTATAATGGAATTATAAACACTTTTGTTTCGTTTTCAAGTAGGAGATAAATGGAATGAATCTTTTATTTATACATTTCTAATGTATCAAAAGTTTCACACAAACAACTGTTTGAATTCGCCACTCTGTTGTACTAGAAAGCAGAAACAAGTGACTGAACTCGCGTCAGAAAAACCGCACGTGTGGCCGGCCGTGGTTTGTATAGGCCACTGAGGGAAATGACCGTCGCGCGAAAACGGCGAAGAACCGCTCGTGTGGCCGTAGACTAAGAGAAACGAAGTAGGTGGGAACCGTAGACTCCACATTAACCAAAAAATTACCATCCAATAATACCAATTGGTTTTCATATAATTTTCTTTGATTTTTTTGAATTTTCAAAGTAATTTTAAATATTATTTGCGACAAAGCTTTTCTTTGTTGTTAGGAAATTCATATCAATTTCATTGTTTAGTTAAATTATTCAACATATTTTTTTCCATTTCTAAATTTATGATAAAAATTTTTTGCTTTGGGCATCAATTCCAAAATTTCAGTTTCAATATTATTTCATACGCATGTAGAGGTGTACTTGTAAAACTAATCGAATTTCTTTTGCTGTTTGTGTGAAATAATTAAGCTTTGTTTCATATTTCCACATTTCTAATTTTTCATTGAATCCAGTTGGTATATCATAGTCCTTTTAAGGTCTGTATTTCAGCTCGAGCTCATGCAATTTTTTAAATATTTATTTCTTTGGAAAGGTTTTGTTAATTTTTATTATAAGCTTAAATTTAATAGCCAAAAATTGTAGAGGTCAAAAATCTACCACAAACTGAAATCTCAAATGCCTTTTTCAAAGAAATTTAAAGTGTAAAAGAGATGAAAGCCTTTAATTGAAATGAAATTCAACTGATTGATGAATTATTCAGATGGTTAGTAGGACCTTTATACATTCTAGATATATTTGATTGTGAATTGAATAAGAAAATTATAGTTTTGCTTATTTTTAGGGTAAATATTTCAATAGGAAAAAATTCGTAAACCATTTATGTGTTTTAATTACCTCGAATGTGTACTTTATAAATAGCTAAATTTTGAGTAATTATTGGAATTTATTTTAGAATCATACATGACCAAAAAAAATATTATTCACTAAATTTCCTAATTTAAGAGAGAGAGAGGAATGAAGTAACTGTGTACCGTAAACTCCACATAAACCATGAATTGATTTTCACCATGTCCTGCACTTCATATTTCTATATGAGCCGATAATTTATAGATTACTTGCGACACTTTGTAGATATTTTCGATTATTATATATGAAAAAAACTGCTACAAATAATGACGTCACCACAACTAAAGATGTAAAAAAACAATTGGAGGGGGAAAAGACCAAATTGATAGGTTTCTCTAAATATCAAACGTAAACTATTGATGCTCCAGTAAGATAATACAGTAGAACCTCGATTATCCGACCCTCGTTTAACCGAAACTCTCCGTTAACCGACGTCGGTTTCCTCACTTTTTTTTCAGCGTCTGTTATCCGAAACTCTTTTAAACGACGCTTTTTGTTAACCAAAATCCATTTTTTTTTTATTTATTTTATTTTTTTTTTACTTTCACATACCTTGTGTATGCAAGCGTTCTTTCGGAACTACGAGTACAGATAAATATTTTGGTTCCTCTTAGAATTCCTTTGAAATTAGCTCTCCTACCATTAATTCCCTGTGCACACATCCCTGTTCTAAACAAAAACACTCCCCATTTCGAAATTTGGAATGCCTTATTGCCAAGTACCACAACAATCAAATGCTATGGCACCCTCTGATTGTAAACAAGGGCAGAGAACAAAATCTCTGCACGGCAAAGGATGACCAATTTACGCCAGATGAAGCTTCCATTTAAATCATTGTAAGTTTTTTGTTTCAAAATAAATTTCCATGTATAATTTTAATTTAGATATTTATTTAGCAGTTTAAATAGTCATAATAAGAGTTCGATAACGATGTTACATATTAAACTAGATGATTACTGAAAAATTCTCTATTATCCGGAAATTTTGATTATCCGATGTAGGCTCGGTCCCAATTACGTCGGATAATCGAGATTCTACTGTACACAAAATTTCATTTTCACACTCTCCTGAATCAAATACAACTCACGTATTGTTTTTGGATGTAATCAGAGCAATTTTTCCTACACTGAATTTTAAAATCGTATTTCTGTAGATTCCATTTCACATATTTAGCTGAAAAAATGTCATTTCTATAGTTTTCATACTTGGGACAAAAAGTAATGTTGTTTGAAATTGAAATAGTTTTATACTTACACGCAGGTGTTAGAATTATTTACAAGATTTTAATAAAACATGAAATAAGAATGAAAACAAGCGAGTAAAAGTTTAGAAATATAGTGGAAGAAGATGGTAAAAATTTCATATCTCATTGGACGAGTGGTGACGCACGCATCACGTCAACTGGATATATTTACTACTAGCCGCCTTCGGCGACCAGCTTGATCGCCCGAAATATAATCTCAACTGAATCTCTTATGCATAATTTTATATTCATGGTTCCCTTAACAAAGTAGTTTTAAAATTCAAATTGCTGTAGACATTTAACCGGCGTCCTTTTTTGTAGCCTCGCACTTGCTCTGTTCCCTGTCTACATTAGGGCAGCGATGGCCCAGTGGTAAGGTCCCGACCCCGGGACCGGAGGGCCGCAGGCTCGAAACCCGATTCCGCCGTGTATGGGGCTGCTGCATGCTAAATCATACGTAAAGACCAAACGCCCTCCAGCTGGCGCGGCGCGGAAGCTTGGGGAGGGCGCGCCAGCTCAGGCGTCGTCCTCGTCATCTGACTGCGATTCAAAATTACGATCCGTCTCGTGTTGCTTCAAAACGGGACGTTAATCTAACCTAACCCTGTTAACGTAAGCTACGCATTTCATTTCAAGATTAAATTGGCGCGTCACATTTTACGTCCAGAAACACGCTAATTCGCTTAAAACACGCCGATAAAAAGAATTAAAACATACCAAAGATAATCTTTCAGTTTACTGGATTATTTCATTCTATACTTACCACCTTAAAGGCCTTCATTTACAGATTTCACAGAAAAATTGACCAAATAAAAGAAGGAAGTAAAATCCAAAGGATATTTTCTAAGTTTTCGACAATAGAAGAGAAACACGCAATTAAATATTTGTTTACACAATGAAAACGGTTTGAAATGCGTTGCAACATTGAAAAGTATTGTTTTAAATTATTCCAAAAATATTTTTAAAGGGTTATTAAAATTAGAGGAAAAAATTGTATGATAACTTTATTGATACCATTGAAAAGATAATTCTCTGCGCTTTCCGATAGTGTAAAAATGATTTTTGTGCTGTAATATTTTCGAAAGTTATTAAGGAAAATCGCCAAAATTTCGCTTATTTTTTTAATTAATTAAAATTATAATTAAAATTTTTTAAAAAGGGCTCCGGGGTGCGCATTCCCACCCTCCAAAGAATGTTCGTGCTAAATTTCGTAGCTCTAAGTTCAGAGGTCTGCCCTGTTGAGCTCCAACACACAGACACAGAGAGAGAAAGACACACACGCACGTTCTCCTTTATTATTAGTAAAGATTATGCATGTATAGCAGCAATATATGGTAAATAGAGAATCAGAAAATTTATCCAGTCCATCTGTAACTGTAAGCCCCTTATCTGTTATCTCATCTGTAAGCATACTGGATACGTATCCGGCATTTATATAAAATTTATCTTTTAAATTTCAACTGTCAGAATAAACTGAGGATTCTTGGAAGTGCTCAGTCAAAATATTGAAATATAGGTCTGAGGATGATGTTAACTAACGAAGTGTTTCCATCTAATTCTGAGAAAAACGTTTTTCCTTTCTATACTGAGTATGGATTGAGAAAGTATTCTAATCGTAAGAAATTTTACCTCTACCATCTCCGCATTTTACAATCCCGAGTCGGTAAAGCTATTTTTGGAATAAAGTCTATGTGTTTGTCTGGTCGTATACAGTGTGCCCGCTAAAGTCTGTTATCACCCCAATTATTTCTGAACGGCAAGAGCTATAGTCATAAAAGTGGGGTCTAGGTATAGTAAATTGCCATGCTCTACGCAAGAAAACCGCTTAAAGCGCCACCTGGCGGCAAAATTCGGAGTTAGCGTTCTTATCTCAAAAACGGTACGATATACGGGAAAAAAGTCAATTACAAAGTTGTTCAGTATCATCGATTCAGTAAGAGAAGACACCTTCCGTACAATAATGTTAAAAATAGAAGACAGTACATTCGGGTACATTCCAGCAGTACATTCGGGACACATTCCAGCAGTACATTCGGGACACATTCCAGCAACAAGTCATCGGGTATGGTGATTGCATAGAATTGCCTCCACGTTCACCTGACCTGAACCCATTGGACTTTTTTCTGTGGAGATACATCAAGCAGCGAGTGTATGTAACCCCTCCACCAACATTGCAGGAACTTCGAAACCGTATTACGGAAGCTTGTTCCAGCATGTCACCTGCCATGTTGCACAATTTGCAGCGGGAAGTGCAGTCCCGTGTCCAGATGTGTATCGTTACTGAAGGACACCATTTTGAGCATGACGGATAGATCAGCCTCATTTCCGGCAAGTGCAGTTTTGATTAACGCGATCAAACAAATGTGCGTTTTGTGCTTTTCATTTGTATAATTTTGTGCGCAAGATGTTTTTCGGAATAAATCGATGATGCTGCACAACTTTGTAATTGACTTTTTTTCCCCGTATTTCGTACCGTTTTCGAGATAAGAACGCTAACTCCGAATTTTGCCGCCAAATGGTGCTGTAAGAGGTTTCCTTGCGTAGCGCATGGCACCTTTACTATACCTAGTCCACACTTTTATGACTATAGCTTTTGCCGTTCAGAAATTATTGGGGTGACAACGAACTTTAGCAGGCACCCTGTATATGTGTACACGATATCTCAAAAACGCTAACTGGTACTAGAATTAAGCAAGATGGACAAAGTTTGTCACGAGTCTCTTACACCAACAAAGAGCTATATCTGTATCAAATTTTGGACAAATCCTTCAACTGGTATTTTTCTAAACACATATTCGATTTTCTTCGCTGCACTATGAAATAATAAGGATCATATTAACAAAGATTATTTAATATGAGAGTTACCATTCGCGTTGGATGAAAATATTATACACATTTTTAATTACTGTATTATTTGATTTGCATTGCCACTTACGTCCAAGGAAAGTGTTTTATTTAATTTTAATTATAGCATTTATATATTTGCTCATTGACACTTCCTCCAAACAAAATATTAAATCCATTCATATGTAAGCATTTTATCGTCATTGTAATAAATAGCAAGTTATAAACTAGCAGGAGCCTCTACTTCCTCGTACACTTATGCTATACATAGAGTTACCATAATTGTCAAGCAATGATACGGGGCGTTTAGGTGCTAAATAAATAAAACATGAGAAAAATGGGTAGATAATGGTTCATTTTACTCTGATAAAAAATCAATAACGATGAAGCAATCTAATGACTGAACACGTAGATTTATAAAAAAAAAAAGATGTAGGGTTAATCCTGTTCAGCCCAGTCCTATTTTAAAGTTGATTTTACCTTCTTAATTATATCATTCTCTTCTTTCACATAATTATAAAATTGGGTGCAAGTCATTCAAAAATTATAAAGACAAATCAAAATTGCTTCAGTTGCCACCACTGGCAACCTGTTTCTTTCGTCCGACCATTGAGGCGACATTAGGGAAAATATTCTCTCCGCATTTGCATTGTGGGCTGGAATGGAAAATACGTATTCAGATAGCTTTATCAGGCATGACTACCGATAAATATACTTTGTATCTGAAAGAAAACTTCAGCCATTTCTCTTCCATACTCAATTTCATAGTTGCTTGGCAGTTTTGGTTGGTATTATTGTTCTCTAAATAATCTTTTAGATATACAAACTGGTTGAATAGAATCTCAGATTTGTCAATATGGAGGAAACGGGACAAAGAATAATACGGGACTAAGTAGTGAAATATGGTGACAGTACCGTATATACGGAACGTATGGCAACCCTAGCAATATGGCAAATTTTGAGCTTAATTTTGTCGTCTAGTGAAGAGAAACGAGTTTGCATTTTGCAAAAATGTATATGCATTCAGAAATTTATGAATAATGAAGCCTGATGTTTTGAAAACGAGACTCTTTCGTTATTTCATGAACTGAATTATAAATATGATTTCAGACGCAAAGAAACAAAAATTTGATTTCATTTATCAAATATGCGATAGAAACATATTTTTAGAGAAAACAAGTGTTGGCAGGCATGATGAGTAATAGCTGCATCAACTTACACACACCCTTCAGTAGCTCTAGTATTATTTATTATATGTGATAAATGACTTGTTGGTACGAAATGGAAGATTTCCTGTGAAGCTTTTATGCATGATTTAATCTTATTACAAAAAAATACACAAAAATATCTTTATTTTATCACTTCACGTGTCGACTGTTCCGATGAAACTTGGAGTGTCTGTGTTAAAAAATTTAATTAATTTGGCCTGGACTAAAATTTTTTAGTAAATACTTATAAACATTGCTATCGATTTTGCCGTAATCAAATATTCAGCTGGAAAAACATTACGAGGAATTAGACACAATGTAATGAAACTTTGTATTTCCGAGATTGTAAAAGTGACACATCCGCTGCTAAAAAATGCAAAAATCAATAACGCTTTTTGGTACTTACGTATTAACGCCACCGAGGCTACAAATTGGCGGTAATGCGCCAATAAAGAGCAATCTTGTTTACAAAAACCGCCAAATCTGTAGCTGCAGTGGCGTTGGCGGCACTTAAAAACCGCCAAATTGGCGTTAATACGTAAGTACAAAAACCGCCAAATTGGCGTTAATACGTAAGTACAAAAACCGCCAAATTGGCGCTAATACGTAAGTACAAAAACCGCCAAATCTGTAGCTTCGGTGGCGTTAATACGTAAGTACCCGCTTTTTAATTTCCTCAAAACTATTTGCAACCAAACAAGATCGTTTTTAAAACATGACTGATAGTTCCAAATGAATTTCAATTTTTTTTTCATATTTGTTCTGATGCAGAAATTTAAATAATTTTTATGAAGATAATCATTTTTCATTTTTGCATCAATTTCAGTTTTTAATGTTTGTTTTAAAATAAGAAGGGATTTTATTTTTTAAAAATTAATAGGAATTTAAAAATGTTCACCTGTACTTCTGTTTCAGTTACATTGCTCTCCAGAGATCTCTGGAGGGAATCAATCTCTGGAGTGAGGTGACCCTTGGAGAGGTACCTCAGGCACTGCCCCCTGTGGTTCCCTGGGCCCTCTTTCCTCCAGTGAAACCCAAGACAGTGCCTTAAAATCACGGCTCCTTGGCCAAAGGGGTAAAAGTGAAGAGACATTTTTATTTTGCCGAGAATAGCCCTTACTGTTCCTCACAGGGGCATCTATAGTAATAGCTTTCTTTTCACGTTATCTTACGATGGGTGATTTTTAAAAAAATCCGTATTCCCTAAATGAATGATTGGAACGATGATGGGTTGTGAAACACTTTTTTTGAGTGAGGCTCTTTTTTTAATCCACCTTTACGATATAAGTTGCTTCACTTTTATTTTGGATTTTTACCTTTTTTCAGGACGTAAGGGCAGATGAATAGAAGGGGTAATCGTTCACTGTAATACACACTTCGTGCTATCCAGTGATTAAATGCGGAAATTGTCAGGATATAAATTTACCTCATTCTCTTTCTTAATACCACTTTCAAAACCTTTAGAAATAACCTTCTTCCTACATGTGTATAGGATTCGCATCTGTATCAAGAGAGATGCTTTTGGCAAATAGTTATCATGGTTTTCCCAGTTTTAGACTGGAAACGGATGAAGAATCGTTTGAATGAAGAGGTCCAAAAGTTCTTGACTGGAAGCTAATGAACCATTGGTTAATACAAACATAAAAGGCAACTTTTCCAGGTTTTAAAATAGATTCTTTGAATGAATTGATTGTACTTTTATACATTTGAAACGATAAAAATTACAACAATAGCACCTTCTTGTATTAAATCTGTCAAAAAAACCATTAAGTTAGTAATCTTGAATTTACGGCATTTGATTTATTTTTCAGCTAAGCGATTAATTCTTCACGTGTAACTTTCTAGAATATAATTATAAATACTTCTCTCCAAAATTTTATTCGTAATCAGAAATTTTTATATGGTACTTAAACTGACAAAATACCACAGCCTGGCATTTTTAAAAAAGTTTCCACGATTTTTCTTCATGTCTTTTCAAGCTAACGTTTATTTTAAATATCAAAAGTTTATTTTTTATTTAAAAAATAGAGGATTTCTGCACAATTACGAACAATGACCTCGAAATTACAGTCTCGTTATAGCTTATAATTAAGATATTTTTGTAAATATATTGAGATATTTTTGTAATGCTATATGTATTCAAATCTTCTTAAAATGA
>BGPR01000316.1:611827-769501 GCA_013235015.1 Araneus ventricosus
GAGTTCGTGTACTACGGAGCAAGCATGCTTCCTCTGAAGAGTTTAGACAGTACAGAAATGTGTATATACCACCCATAAGTTTCCTGTTGATATAGTATTATTATTTATATCTGAATGGATAGTTCAAGTTTATAAGTCGAACAAACTACAGATGTGCCATTTTAAATAAATACACATTTTGATTGCTAGAAGAAAATTTTGACATCTGAAATTACCTGAAAGTTTACATACTTACAGGAATAAGCAAGTTTCAGAACACTGTGAGTAACGATTTATCGCTGCACATTGTCAACGAGCTTTTAATCTCATGGATGTTTTAGAAACCTGAGACAAAATATTCAAGAATCTTATCGATCCGAAAATTTAGAAGTCAACAATCATTCAAATCTGAAAATTCTGTGAGAACAGGTATTGGACAGAGATGATTACCACATAATTCAAATTCTTTTTGTGGTATGCTCAATATTTGTAAGCCCAAAAAATTTTGTATTTACTGTGCATTTATGCTCTTCTGCAATATTTTTATGTTTCGTATATGACATTTGTAACTTGATTTAATAGGCCAGCTGTCCGCTGTCAAGAGTGAGACAGCCCATTTTGAATCAAATTTGGATTTCAATATTTATATCAATGGTTGTTATTTCTAGAATGGTAATTATTAATTACAGACCGCTTAAGTGTGATCATCTTCGATTAAGATTTTGATTATTAACCATGATAAATAACCAATTGGTGGTAACATCAACTATATTTTTTTACCTCAAGGGGAAAATAACCTCCGCTTATCCATAATTTATTCAAAAATAACAATTTAAAAAATTCATTAACGTTTGGCAATTATTCCTCAAAGTTCCTCTATTTCACTATTGTTTTCAAAATTTGTTGAACGATGCTGCACGCCCGTTTCAAAATATATGCTTGCCTCATCTTCGGCGTTCGTTGAAGGTTTTCAACTACATTCGTCCTCGTCGGAATCAACAACGTTTATCGTTTGGTCTTGCTACAAACAGCTGGCATTTCATTCAATTTCTTACTCAAAACTGATGATATTAAACTATGTAGTGATCGCACTAAACGAATGCGATAAGGGTTTGAATAATGTGGGTTCTGGATCAGAGGTTTTGATAATATAAAGCGAATGATAACATTAACTGCCGTCACATTAAGCGACGTCCATTATTCATTAGGATTCAATCCGCCTGCTTGTGGGTACTTCAGTATTTCCTGTGGTTATCGTAAGTTGGCTTAGTTTTTGTTCTTGGTTTTCTCTCATAGAGAGTTTATTTATATTCAAAAGATAAGGTACACCTGGAGGCTGCTGGTCAGAATGCCGAAAGTTGTGGCTGTATATAATTCATCATACTTTTTCTCTTGTATTAACTTTCATTGTAAATGGCCATGTGGATTCTATGTATGCCACCTCCAGTCTACTCATAGCATGAGTCTAAGACATAAAAGACTTGACAGACAGGACATTTTGTCATATGTCTTTAGTAGAAGCCCACGAATATGTAAAATCTGCATAAATCTTGTTTAAATTATACATATTTTATTATATTTTCATATATTTATATCCATTTTTTATCACGTAATGCTTAATATCTTAATTTTAAATTCAGACATTTATGATTTCCAATTTCCGATGTCGAGGAGGAAGCAGCGGACACAAGAAATCTGGACAAAAAAAATCTACCTTCTGATTCCGTTTCTGTCAGTATGATTTTTTTTCTTTCATAAGAAAAAATAACTACCAAAAGTGTTTAAATGTTCTCAGACAAAAATTACCAGATTTTTTTGTAATTTAGAATAAATAAAAGTCATGAAAGTTTCACTAACCTAAATTAATCTGTCGTTATAATGAATTTTTCAAAGGTGTTAAAATATTTGAAAATTCAGTTAGTTATTCAATTTATTTGATTCTGATTTCTCTTCATTTGACTACATACAAAATCATCTTTCTATTTTGATGACTGCATGAGTTACGTATTTAATCGCCACTTCGTTTTGATCAGAAAAAAAAAGAGGTTGGAGCGTGTGGTGGATTATATAAGAAAATTATTTCGACGGAGAAAGAATTTCCAATTAAGCACAGAAACAACATTATGAAATTGTTTGAAATGTTAGCAATACGTAACTGAACGAAGTACATGAAAAAAAAGAAAGGAATACGAACCATCTACGATATATCTACGTCACACAGTCTTCTAAGAAAGAATACGGAAGAAAATGTAGGACTTTCATATCCTGTGTACAGAAACTCTTTACTGGAAATATGAGAAAGTGAACAACGGGTGAGAATAAAATATAAAATATTGCAAGTTTATTATACAAATTAACAGACATATTTTGTCTCCTATTGTTCCATCTGAAAGCTACCACTAATCTTCGCATACATATAATATATTCCGTTCTTGAATATCGTACCATTACTAAATCTTTGATTAGTGGAATTCCTTGCGATTTGTGAAAGAGTATGCATATTTCCTTGCATCTACATTGTCATCACGTGTCAACATCATTCCGAAGCTAGGTGATGAAGTGTGATGTACTGGATGCGTCCATTTTAAGCATCTTTCGCTCTTTCCTCACCGACCTAAGTGATGAAAGGGTCTTGATCTGCGCAGACCTCGATGCACATAGCAGGATCTGGGGCTATGCTATCGAAGATACAAGAGAGGCTCAAGTAGAAAGGAAAGGAACCCACACCGACCCGGCCTACTCGAAAGGGTGTAAGGCCCTTAGTGGAAGGGTGGGGAATAATAATAATTAAACAGAGAGAAAAAGAGAGAGACTGCCGTTAGCACGAAAGGAAACAGTCCCTCAGTCTCGAGGGACAAGAAGAGCTGGGTGGATTTAGGAAACATAAAAATATAAGCCCGTATAATACAATAACTTATACAAGAATACACCAAACTATTGTTCATACTACACCCAAAAACAGGGGTGGAATTTAAATACATCTCGGAATAATCCTGAGTAATTACATTATTACAAAATATCAATTTACAATATGAAACCAGCCAAAATAAAGAAAAGTCACAAAACTGTGTGGCTGGGAAGAAATAAAGTATACAATTTCCCGGGGGGGATTTATAAAAACATTTTTTTTTCATTTCAAAGGCACTTTAAAATACATATAGAAAAATTGATTTAAAAAAACCAGGAAAAATTCAACCCACACAAAGAAACACACAAAAGGGTAGTTTTTTAACAACCCCACCCTCACAGAAAACGACACATCGCATATATATATATATGCATTTAATTTTCTTTTAAACAAGTTAAATATCAGACTTGGAAAACGTCAATAACTTTTACAAGGTAAGAAAAAAACATATAACAAAAATAATTACTTAGCAATAAGAACCCGAAGCCCAATTACGCACCTGTATAAATTCCATTTTTTCGGCAGAGGCAACAAGTGTGGACTCAACTCCCATTTTCTATATTTAAAAAAAAAAAAATCTCTCTAAGCAAAATTTTTAGGAGGAAAAAGTCAAAACTTTCCCCCTCTTTTTCAGTTAAAAAAAGAAGAAAAAAAAGAAAGATTCAATTATGTAACCCACAGGAAACTTTTTTAATGTAACTAAAAAGGAGAAAAATGTGGACAAGTGGAGGACTCTCTTCTAGCCCAACAACTCTATCTTCTAAATGAAACAAACTCCCCTCCCTCATTTAAACACTGCGACCTGTCTTGACTTGTCTTTCATCAAAGGCACGGACTTCGCCAACTCCTGCACATGGAAAGTTCTGGAAGATTACACTGATAGCGATCACAATTATATCCTTATAGAAGCCCTATTCTCGCAATCACACTACAGCTACCCAAGATTCAAGACAGCCTATGGAGGATACAGAAGGATGCTACAACACCTAAGACAAAAATCAAAGCAGCTAGTGCAACAGATAGAAGAAAGCAACACCAAAGATCATTTGGCGAATGCAACGGAAGAGCTACAAAAGGCAATCTTCGTCGCATGTAGAAAAGCATACAGGATGAAAAAATTCAAACTAAAAATAAACAACTGGTTGAACCAGAACCTCCAAATGATAAAGAAAAAAGAATTACAAGCCCTAAAGAGAAGAACTAACAAGTCTGAAAAAGACAATAAACGGAAATATCAACTGCAATTTTCCAAAAAACAAGCAGAGCTAAAAAGAGCGACGAAAAAGAAAAAAAGGAATTCTTTCTGGAACACCTGCACCAAATTAAGTTCTACAAACCGGTGACACTGCTTCCAACCATAGGCAAAGTTCTGGAACAGATCCTTCTCCGAAGACTCAACCACACGCTCAAAAAGAAAAAACTTACTTCATCACAAACCATTTCGGTTTTCGAGAGGGCAGATCCACTGGCGACGCCATTTACCAATTGGTTGAAAAGATACAAGATGCCAAAAAACAAGAAATTGCATACGATGGTCATCTCCCTGGACATTCAAGAAGCTTTTGACCATCTGCAATATAATTCAATCGCAATAGGCTAGATGAAATCAACTTTCCCTCTCATACAATTGAAACCTTTAAAGATATACTTATTGATAGGAAGGTTACCATCCAAACAGCCCAAGGCCCAGTCAGCTGGTCACAACAGCAGGGATGCGCACAAGGTTCCTTCACAGGTCTAGTGTTCTGGAACCTAGTGGCAAATGAGCTAATATCCGAATAATGGCAGCCGAACGTCCATTTGCAAGCCTTTGCTGATGACTTTATCTTCGTCATTAGCGAACCCATGGAAGCAAAGCTAAAAGCTACTGCTCAAGCAGCCCTCACGAAATACTAACACTGGACTGACAAATACCAACTCAAGGTATCTACTGAAAAATCCACCACCATCCTCATCAGCGGATTAGTAAGCAGTCCTCAAGTAAAATGGGATAATCAAATAATTAAAAGATCTATCTCCCTTAAATATCTAGGAGTAAAAATTCAGCGGAAGTTCCTGCTTAACATCACAGGAGCATATTCCATTACGCCAACAGCCACACTCCAGGTCATAGAAGGGATCATACCGCTCCACATCAAAGCAGAATAGGAAGCGGCCTACGTCAGAACGGCCAGAATACGCAAAACATGTAATTACAACAACATCAACTTCAACCCCAATAACTATGAGGACGGCACAACATCCACCAAATTCCACCCAGCAATTTTTCAACTGGAAGACAGAATCTCTCTCAAAAAGTAATTCCTTCCAGTACCAGGTCTCAATATTTACACGGACGGCTCAAAGATAGAAGAAAAAACCGGCTGCGCCTTCTGTGTCATGGAAGAAGACACAACGAAATACGAATGGATGACGCAACTTAGTCCCTTCAACATAGTTTTCCAAGAAGAGCTTCTTACTATATACAGGAGACTTGTCTTTGGGCAAGCAAGACCAACCAACAGGTTAAGGTATGGTCAGACAGCAAGTCGATACTCCATTCAATTGCTTCAATTGACACCAAGAGCCCTATTGCTCAACAAACACAGGAAATCTTACTGAAATCTACAAACATTAAACTTGGATGGATTAGGGTTCACGTCGGCAAACAGCGGTAATGAAGCGGCGGACGTACTAGCCAAGAAGGCAACACAGGAGGGAATCCCCACATACATCCCAGCGCCAAGAAACCATATCAAGAGTCTGCTACAAAAAGAGTCCATCATCCGCTGGCAAAAAGAATGGGACAATGGAGAAACAGGCAGGAGTGTTCACAACGTTTGGCCTAAAGTCAAGAAAACTCCTACTCCATGGCAAAGGCCAGAAATAATGTTCGTCACGGGCCACGGCCCATTTCCAACATATCTTAAAAGATTCAACATCAGAAGCAGCGATTCCTGTGGCTGCGGAAACCTGGGAAACCCCTTACACTATGCTACAAGTTGCCTGTTTACAACATCATACCACCTAACTAAACCGTCAGCTGACCTAGAACCACTTTGGTGGAAAAGAGTTATGAACAACAACAATTCTAGGGCGAAAATCAGAAAACTCATCCACTTCATCGCGGAAAAGGAAACACTCTTTTTTCCAAAAGATGGTGACAACAACTAGCCACAGACTCAATTAACTCTAGGTACTCATATTCTCTCTTCTCCCATACATAAGGCACCACCCTTTCAAATTCAACAACACAAAGACTTTAAAGAACTAACAGTTAAGTTACTAGATATTATATTCTTTTGTTCTAAATGTCCTGTTTTTTGTATCCTTATATAGAAAATGTTTTTGGTTTTTTTTTTTTGCTCTGTCTTTTTCAATAAAGTTTCACGCATACCCAAGCAACCGACAGGGAAACGTCCTGGCTCCGAGTTCGGGGGTATGCTGTGGTGTTATGTGCAAATTAAGTCACATGCAAATATCGATGTTTCTTGAAGGGACATTTTATATACCATTGGTTCCTAAACTTTTTTAATTCTCGGAGAATACAAATTTTTCCAAGAAGCCTTATTTCAAACAAAATTAAGTTTTTTTGCAAAATAGTCAGTAATTTTTACGCAGGTTAAGTAAAAATAAATAAAATAAATTTTCGATAAGAAAAAAAATTATGGCGCAAATTCTAGTAAGCATTAATAATCAGTTGGATGGATGAACCTGTTGATCACTCCACAATTTCTCTAATCGTGTAATTAAACTCAACACAGGACACTCTCATTTCCTTTCCTGCATTGATTTTCCCGTGATATTTTGATTTGACAGAAACTGCCGAAAACCCAACTTCGCAGATATCCATGTCCATCTATATAGGTACACAAAGTCAGTGGCATCTGGCGGAGATCGGGCAAATCGCTTACTTATTAGTTTAATTATGTCGCGACCGATGAGATAAAGTTAAAAACCTAAATAAAATTAGAAAAATTGTATAATATCTCTCTCAACATCCCTGTAAAAAATTTGAGACTTCCCAGGGCACTCAAATGCACACTTTTATACTACGTCAGATGTGTTAAATAACAAATGCTAAAATGAATATCGTTGTTTTACATCACCCTTTCTACCATTGACGAAGTTCAATGGAAGAAAGAGTGATGTAAGAGGGGACCCTTTCAACCTTTGGTCCGTTCTCGCTTCAGGGTTTGATTTGCGATTAAGGCAAAACTTTGAAATATAGTTGTGAATTTTCAACGAATATAATAAGTTTAAGTATTCATTTTGTTCAGAATTTCAAGAGCTACAAAATTTGTCCAAGCAATATTTTTGATAGCACCGGTTGTTTTTGAGATATCGCTAATTAATGAAAACCTATTTTCCAACTACAAAACTGTGATTAGCGGCTAAAGCTCACATAAAAGGAGGGAGAAAACTTAGTATGTTCGTTCCAGACCTAAACTGAAGGGATTAAAACAGTTTCCAATTTCCCCCTAATTAATTCCGAATTCGGCTTTTTTTTACTTCTCAACCACTGGGCTATCAGTGCTATATGTTATTCTGCTAGCTAGGGTTGTATCTTGGAAATAATCATCATTTTATGGCTACAAGAAAATCTGGAAGCTACATGCAGAAATGAGACCCCTCTTAGAAGAGAAAGTTAATTAATTCTTAATGTCACTTTCATACGAATTTTAATACGGAATAATAAAATTAATATAATGAACAAACACTATCGAGACTTTTAACTCATTTAATTTTCAAGATGAGATGTCTTCCGGAAGCAGCTTCTTCAGGGCCATTTTCAACTCTACCAACCCTGGGTTTTACAAAGTCAACTGCATATGAGAGGCAGGAAGTGGGAAATGTACTCCTAGAAGAGACAAGGAGTCGACGAAGAAAGGAAAGCGGTGCAGTCGATTTAGCCTATGACTAATTATAACTTGAGTATATAATCATGCAAATATTTGTTAATGTCCTAGTAGTTATAATGTGAAACATGAGCTTGTATTTTTGAGAACGTTTCTGTATGGCCCAGTTTGGAATTAGCCGTTTTCAATTTTAGGAACGATTCCAAATTGGCGTCAAAAATTTGATTTCTAAATCAACATTTAATGTAATTCATGTTAGAAAAAGACTGCTGACATAAATATGTAGAACTGAAGCGATACCGAGAACACAATCCGAATACATGTGTTTTGCAATAAGAGACAAAACAGATGGTTGAGAAGGAATTTTTTTCTACGCGAAACATACTTGAAGAGCCAAACAGGGGCGGCCCGAGGCCAGGGCAAACCGGGCAACTGCCCGTGGCGCCAAAGTGGGAGTGTGAAAAAAATGGTATAATAAACTTGAGAAATAAAGTCATCTATTTTTAAAATAAATTTATTGAATATATTATTTTTGCTCTCTCTTCAATGACCTCTATATAATCTTAAATATATCTGAAGTTTAAAAATTCTCACCATTGTAGTATCAAGTCATATTTACAAGTAAAACATGCATATTTGTAAGTAAAATTTTGTTTGATATTTAGAATACGGGCATTATAAAATTAAAACAAAACGTTGGATATGGGGGGGGGGCGCCATATTGTTGCCTTGCCCTGTTGGTAAAACTACCTCGGGCCGCTTCTGCAGCCAAACATAATATCTACCCCTATCCTCGAATGTGAAGAGCAGCCAGATTGCATATAGCGCACATGTTGACCGCGGAAATGTAAACAGCAGGTGCTATCAATCGAGGTGTTTTTTGTTCTCGTCATTGGTTAAGACTGAGATTTGAATGAGTTCGACAAAAAGCGGATCATCAAGGATACTGTGGAATTAGCATTTCGAAAACGGTAAGGCCGGTTGGCATTTCTCTTGCTGCAGTAGTTAGTATCTACAGAAAGTGAGTTAATGATGCTAAAACGAGCAGTAGGAGCCAGAGGGTTGGCCGTTCGCATCGCATCAAAGACATTGGGTGCCGTAGGCTGTCACGTTTGGTAAAGCTCAAGCTTCGAAACTCTATCATTCGATTGGCAGCTGAATTTAATGCAAGATAAGGCAGAAATGTTTCAGAGCAGTTCAGCGGATGAAATTAAAAAAGGTACTTCACAGCCACTGCCGTTCCATTGCTGATTCGACGTGAATGTCGTTTTCACTTGATGTGGACGCGCAAGCATCGTCATTGGAGCCCTGAACAGTGAAGAAGTTTTGTTCGGTCAGACAAAACATGATTTCTCTTATATTATACCGATTGTAGGATCAGAATTCGCCAATTGACTAGGAAATTTTTTTTGTACCATTGTACGGAAAGTATAACTCAGGTTGGTGGCTACTTCTTTATCAAGCGGATGTTCACATGGTCAGCCTTAGAGCCTGTGGTTGTCATAGACAGCACCATGAAATTTGTGGACTACCTGAACGTCATTGTGGACCAGTTATATCCACTCATTGCGTCTGTTTTCCGAACTGCAATGGACTGTTCCAGCAAGACAAGTACCCTGATGCAAGGCCTAAATTTACATGATTTCAGGAACATGACGCAGAGTTCCGGCTACTGTCCTGGCCACCAAATCCCGCTGATATTATTCCAATCTGGCATTTGTGAATTGTCATGGAATGTCTCCTACGATTCATCGCCTTGTAATTTGGCCACACATTTACAGACTTGTGCTTGGATATTTGGTTTGCCTCCGGAGAGATACCAGAAGCTCATAGAGCCCATATCCGCAGTATTAAAACTGCTATGCAACTTAAATGTGGGCCTACAAGTTTTTAGCCTAATATTTCTTCTGTTCAGTGTATCTGCCACTTAAAAAAACCGTGTTTCAGTGGCTTCTGCAAAAACACATTGGATGGTCTCGAAGTTTTGCGATATTTCTAAAAGAAATGAAGTTTTCATTTTGTGAATAGTATCCTTTAAAAATTTTATGAATGAAGCTATGATAATGTCATTTTTCAGTTTCAGTTTTTTCTTAAAATCACGTGTAAGTTCCCTGAGAACAAAAGTTTGCAGACGAATGGTCTGGACAAAACTTACCATCTTAGCAGCTACCTAAAATCCTCAACTGTGTTACAAGAAGCGATTCTTCTAAATCGATTTAAAAACGTTGAATAAAAGTCATTTATGGTACTTAATTTTAAAATCTCTTTTGCAGAATTGGCACCTACTACATATTAAAACACATCACGGATGTAAACTTTTGTATCCCCATGAATATTCTAAAATCAGTTATTTCGGTATCGAGTTTATGAGAGTTGGTTTTATTATCAGACGCCATTTTAAATTCTCGGAAAATTTTCTCATGGCCCTGCATAGCTGATTATGTGCTGTTCAGAGATTTAAGATGCTTATGAGACAGTTTAATTCTTAAACCAAGCTGCCTCGATGTTAAAACTTCCTCGTTCTCCCTAAATACGTTTAAATTTATTCTGAAGAGCAGTAATTTAATCAACGATTGGATTAAACAGTTGGGAAACAACATGCTCTTGCGCAAGTAAATCAGTCGAATAAATACTTGATGTCACCTTATGGGAGGCGAAGAACCTCTGGGATTGACCCTTAGAGCCTAATTCATGCGTCCGAGGGAGGCTTGTTCCTTGTTGACCGCGAGGCACGAATCTTCTGTGAACAGGCTCAGAAAAACAAACACTGGAATAGGCAAAGATAGAAAGGCTTGCTGATCAATATGCGAAAATTGGTTACTCGATTTCTATCCTTTGACGGTTACGAGTGATGATGCTTGCCTGCCAGAGGTCGTATATCTAATAACTTCCGCAATAGGACAAGAATAAAATGAATACTTCTTTCTGGTAACAGACTTTGGCTTTGTATCTACCTCGTACGGACATAAGTGATGGGAAATTTGTCATTTGATTTATTTCATCTTTTAGACATCTTTTTTTCTATTTGTCATTTTGTTTGATGTGTAAATCGAATAAACAAGTTTTTCTGGAAATTTCTAACTGGCCGTCATTTTTGCTGCTGAGGGGCAGTTAAGACCTTTGCCGCTGACATTTAAGGAATTAAAATATTATGTTTCAGAATTCGTATAAGTGGAAAGAAAATATATTTTGTTTTTGAAACTTAATGAGAATTCATTTTGGAAAAGGCACATGAAAGAAATATTCTGTTTTGGAACAAGCAATTAAGTAATGATAAATAACATTTTTAAGATCTCAGCCTCTCAGACAGACACATTTTGTTTCTTCAGAAAGGAATATTCCACATAATTCGTTTAATTTCATTTTAAATTAATATTTTTTCACTGTCATTGATTGATTTTGCGCACTTCATTATTAAATCGTTTTACTTTCCTGTATATAACAGAGGCATCTGACGATGCGTGAGAAAAAATTGCTATCTGCGATGTACTGATACTATGCAAGATTTTAATAGCAGTGAATTTATGTCCACGTGATACATGTAAAAGAGCCTTACTAATTCAAATTTGAAATCCATTACGCATCGTGCAATTATTACTTGTAATGTTAAGAGCAATTATTTTCCTAATTGAAATAATTTTTTTAATCTTTGCTTTGAATTATTTTCGGTATTATTATTTTAATTCTTACATTAGAAATTAAGTGAAGTTTCATTTCTAATTAATTTTTTCAATGACTCTTAAACATTGTCGAATTTAATTAATATTTCTACTACCTCAGAATCATTCGTGTTCTTCAGCTTTATTAATATAACTACAGTAACTTTTATCTTAACTTGCATTATATTTAGTTCATTTTACTTAATAAATTACTTTTACTTTTTATAAGTTAATTAGTAAATATGTGCACCAGTGTGTTTGGAAAAACTTTAGGCTTAAAAAAAAAGTGCACAACATGATCTAGGCTTAAAACATTCCCCCCGAATTTTTATATTTCATGCTTTCAATAACTCAGGATTTGTGAGTGGGAACTTGAATATCATCTAGCCATCTTCTCTTCAAAATAAGAACCAAGAGCTCACATCATTGCATTTCTTCCGCTCGTTTCAGCAAAATGTAAACACAACATCATTGCATAGCATAAAGTGTAAAACGATTGGTCATATAATGCAACATGTAGATGTATGTTTGGATGACTGGCGCAGGTACATTTGTCATGTGACTGTGACGTCAGATGAATTGATACCATTATATGCATTTTAATCTTTATTTTATTTATTTATCTTGTTAATTGTTTCAACATGCTTTGATTACTAGAAAATCACGCGTGATGGTATGATGGGTGCAAATTGTCTCCTCATTCGAGAGATTTCCCGTCAAATTTGATGTGTTTAAATAGATATATATGCGAGCGAAATGTTTAACATTGATTGAAAACAAATAAAATAAACATTGTTTATGACAGGAAATATTTTTTTATTTACATATTTCTTTATTCAAAAAACTTCTTGGTAAACAACATTCCGTGTGAAGTATTTTTCGTTGTTTAACAATTTTATCATAATTCAATAACTATGAAATCATCAGCTTGTCAAACGTAAGTTAAAATTTCAAAGGAATTCTTTTTCGAAATTCTAATCAAAATGAAGCACTTCTCTGCTTGTCAAACGTTGCCAAAAAATATTATCAAATTATATCATCACGATTGCAATAAATAATCAGATGCATCGTGGCGTCCAAATTATATCACTCGCGTGATATACCACTGACGTAATTTACTACTTTCTATTAAAAAACGGAAATTAATTTGAAATATATGATTAATATAATTTAAAATTTTTCGGGAACTATTGATCACAGCGAGATAAATTTGTATCAATTGATAGCAAATTCTATTTCCCTATTTTAGAGCTAGATTCGTAATTGGTTAATTAATTACGTCCAAATTTGGACAAACGTTGAGAGATCTAAAACTGTCACATGAATATAATAATAAATTTAATAAGAAACAATTTAAAAACTAAACAAAACTAAATTAAAACTACGCTAAAAACACACTTTTATTACCGTACTAAACTAAAAGCACACTTTTATTACTGTACTAAAAAGTACAATACTTTTAAAATTATTTCCTACTTTTTAGTCTTTAATTTATATGGCATTTTATGCTATGGAATCTAAAAATCAATTTCCATCAAATTCACTACCAGGTGGCGCTACTCCTTTGAAACCAAAATGATATAATTAAATTAATCGGTTGGCTAATAGTCAAGCATGGAATATATTAAAATAGTTTATTATCATCGAGAATACACAGTAAAAATTTCAAAATTGTAGCATATTAGGAAGTGAGAGAAAATACGGTTGCAAAATTTCGCCTTTACGCATGAAAAGAGTAAAGTTGAATAAATTTAATAAAAACACTCTTTTATTAGTGAAATAAAAAGTAGATTTTTTTATTTTAATTATTTTCTTCTTTTTAGTATTAAATTTATTTCCCATTATTATAAATATCATGGAATCTTGAAATAAATTTTTTCTCGTTTTCAGTACCAGGTGGCGCCACGTGTATGGAACCAAATTTAATTAAATTAATCAATCAAATGATAATTAAGTTCTTAAAATATTAAAATAGTCATCGAGAACACACAAGTGTAGAGAATTTCAAAATTTTATTATATTAGGAAGTGAGTGAGTGAAAAATCAATCTAAACATTACATCTTGCAAAGGAGAAACAAGTCAAGTTGAATAAAGATTTTAAAAAATAAATTGGTTGGAATAAAATACAACAAAAAATTATGCAAGTTGGTTATTGTCAAATTTTATTTATCTGTGATGCAGCATCTTATAACAAAAAGTATAAGTCAAAGTATCCCGAGGCCAAATCAAAGACAAAAGTTAGAATGCTTTTGTAGCAGTAATATAAAGATGGTGCTGTTAACAGTTTCATTTAATAAGATATTTGTCAAATTATCATTTGAAGAAAAAAAGATTTAACAAGAAGATTCTCAATCAATTTTTTTTGAATTAACAGTTGGTGAAAAATTTAAATTATTCCAAATCGGAGATCACACGAATAAAACGAAGACAGCTGACATTGTGCTTCCTAAGAAACGTTTCAAACCAAGTGATTCATCTATGAAACACATTCTGAATGAATAAAGCGCATAAATCAATTGACGAATTTTTCTTTAGCATGTTGAATTACACGGTATGTCCTTTGTCCGAAAAATTAACATTCATTTGCTCAGGGCAGCATTCAGCTCTGTAGCCCTTAGTCCATGCAAGTTCCGGGGACCCCATTTTCCCGTCTAAAACAGATTTATTATTATTATTATTATTATTATTATTATTATTATTATTATCATTGATTGTAATCTAATATGTAATTAAACAGTTTTTAAGCTACAAATATTACGACGAACAAAATAACAAAACAGTTTATTACCGTTCACCTCAAGAGAGTTGGTTTCAGTATATGGTGTACATAAAAATTAAGGATAAAAGTAGTTTTAAGCAAAAATAGTAAAAAAAAATAGTAAAAAAACATTTTTTAAATCAAAACAAAACAAAAATCAAACAAAAGTTTCCCAGGGCGATTAACTTGTGAGTCCATCAGCCAACGGGGAAAAAAAAACGAACTCCACTGTTTTGCAAGTGAATTTCAAAACATGAGGAGAAAAAAAATTCCTATAGATTATGTTCTCAAATTTAAACGGTACTTAATTTTAATTTGAATATGTTTGAGTACATTGCTCTTGTAAATCAAATCTAAGCACAAACATAGATTAATCTGAAAATACCGCAAAAAATCTGAAGGTCACGGAGCCCCCCGCCCCCCCCCCCAAATTTGCGGAGACCCTAGGCAGTTTCCGACTTTACCCATTTGATAATCCGGCCCTGAATTTACCGTAGAACTTCTTAAACTTGATCCACTCACGATCGCCTTTTTGTGGGGGAAAAACCCATTTCAGTTAGAAGAATTTTGTCCTGCCTTCAAAGATGGAAAAAAAAAAGAAAATAAAACGTTAACTAATGATAACTAACAAGAAACTCAATTAAAATATCTTTTAAGCAAATTTTATTAAAATCTTTTAAGTCAGGAAGATTTTCTTAACTGTTATCTTTATATATAAAAGGCAAATACCATGACTCGTTGACTCACTCATCACGAAATTTCCCAAACCACTGGGACTAGAAATTTGAAATTTGGCAGGCGGTTGCTTCTTGGGGAGAAGGTGCTCACTAAGAAATGATTTTTTGAAATTTTAATTAGAATTTTAATTACTTAAAAAGTTACCTTAAATTTTAACGTTTTTCCGGAATGACTTCGGATCCTATATCGCAAAAAAACCCATTTTTATATCATCTTAAAGATAAAAAAAATTAGCTTTTCAATGACACCAATCTTATTTCCATGCAACATTTCGTTCAATTTTAATTAATGTTTCAAAATGTTTTAAAACATGAATTGTAACAATGTTTTCATTGTTATAAATAAAATTCAAACCATCTCATTATATCAGCAAATCTTTTATTCACGCGCTTTTGCAATTGTTTTGGTTGTTATAGTATGAATTGTTTTCTCGGGAAATTAACTCCGAAACAGCATTTTCACTTTATTATTAATCGCATTGCTGAAATATTTTATCTCACTTGCTTCAAAGTAATATTTTCTTTGAAGCAGGTAGGCAACAGACATTTCACTTCAGGTTTTTTGTTTCGTTTTGTTTTTTGTATTCAAGCATTTAATTTCGCGCTTTCCACTCATTTTAAAATTATGAGGCATGAAAACGCTTTAAAATTTTTTTTATATTGTATGATAGTAAGTTTTTATTCAAATTTTGGTTAGGCTTAAGTGCACAGTTTTGGAGGTCGGGCTTTCGCGACCCTATTCAGGGTTAATCATTCTACCGATGAGTGATAGATGAATTGAGTGAGAGTTATCTGAAATGCAATATTTAAGTTTCTTGAGTTGTGATACATCATACAGAATTGTATCGCTGGCATTTTAAAATTTACGTCTTTACATATTTTACTATCTGACAAATACAATAAAATATTCACTTTTTTATTCATCTTTTCTGAGTTATCGCGGGTGAAACTGCGACGGGGAATGCTTTAATCAATGTGAAATACAAAAATAGAAACTAATATAAACGGGCGAACCAGCTGGTCGCCGAAGGAGGCTAGTTGTTTATAAATTTTAAAGCATCTGAAAGCAAAAAGCCAGTGAAAATTTTCGTGACACCATTATCTCTTGGGCTTAAAGCCCACAGCTTAAGAAGCCTTTTTTTAAAGCAATTGATCTATCAGTGAAATATATTCTACATTAATAAATCATAATAAATTAGCTGAAGAATTTTTAATAAAAATTTTAAATAACTCAATGTGTCGGTAGTAGCAAAAGTTTTAGTAGCAAATTTTGACGAGATGAAATAGTAAACCATTTAATTACAGATCGCTTTCAAGAGAGTTAACCTCAGTATTTCACTCATGAAAAATGTAAAGTTAAAATTTAAAGGTAATTTTATACAAAACAGAAAAAAAACTACCTAACTTATTTAACAAAATCTAAATACTGTTTAATTATAGGATAAGACATTTTTTAAATTAGAAAGCAACGCATTTTTTTAATTATGAAACAAGGTAATATAAAAATTGCATAAGGTAATTAATTAGGAAAGCTGTTAGAATAATCTTCCAAAATTTAAACGATACTTGATTTCAATTTGAATAAGATCGAGTGCACGGTCTTTGCAAGCAAATAAAAACACAAAATTAAACTATTCTGGAAGTACTTCAAAAATAAGTAGGTAAATAAAACAAAATACTGAAGCCTCAAGGCCCCCTAAAATTGCGGGGCCCATAGGCAGCTGCCTTTGCCTATTTAATAATCCGGCCCTGTGTGCAAGACAAGTCAAAGAACTCGAGAGAATGCTTCTACTAACAGACCTAACAAAAAAAAGAATAGGCGTGACATCCATCTCATTAGAAAATTTTCTACTTCCTCACACAAGAACATTGAGAAAAACCGGTAAACACAACAGAAGTATTCCATTTAGTTCTCGTCTGTTCTAGCATAGGTCGAATCCAGCCAGTATTTATTCCTAAGCCTTTCTTTAAGAAACTCGCTCTAACGAAACAGCAGACCGAATTTCCTGTTCCAGAGCCCCCTCCAAGTTTTGTTTGATTGAGATTCTAGCATTCGACATTTGTCGGTCACCCACAGATCACCCCCGCGGTGGTCGCCCCTTTTGGACCCCGCGCAACGCATGGGGCGCAGGGGCTGTATACCAAGTGACTGGTGAACAGCAACGAACTGGAAGTATAGCACATCAGTAGTTTTCATTTGGGCATTTTGGTTTTATGTTCTAGGCCTTAAAATGATAACAGTTGTTGATAAGATTAAGTTTTAATACTTTTATTGCAGAAACATACTCCCGGGGCCGGCCCGAAGTAAAGTGGGGCCTGGTGCAAAGTAGACGTGAGGGGCTTCGAAACAAATTTCGTGCAATAGAATAATAATTTATTGTATTTTGCTATTTATTACACTGCAAAAATTTGTATAGTAAGGACTTGCGCGAAAATATGGTGAATAATTAAATTATTTTTATAAACTTAGCATTTTAATCATCACACAAAAATCATTAATAAATCGAATAACAAAAATAATTGCTTCTTAATATTATAAAATACAATTTGGTATGCGACTTACTAGAGTAAGGTTATAATACTTGATTTTTGTTTCATTTTCTTACATCTTTTATAGAAAGTCGTTGATAACATCATCATAAATTAGTTTTTTTTTGGCTAATTCGGATTCGATAGATAGAATGGTTGTGTGAGGCCGTAAAACTTTCTTGCCTAATGCTAGATCCCAAGTAATTTTTTTTATTATAATTTTCAGTCTCGAGAAAGCTCTTTCTGCAGATACGATGTAATTGGTAAGGTCTATATAATTTTCAGAACAGTAAAAAAATTGGATACAATTCAAATAAATTATTTTTAATTAAACATTATAATATTGTGATCCCCGAAGATAAAACTGGACGACAAATTTTGATTGCATTAAATATATCAATGCAATCACTTTTCATTTTGCAAAAATAATAGCCGGCGAGTGGCATTCAAAACGCGGGGCCTTTTGCGCTCACACTGTTTGAGGCCCTGCATACTCTGTAGAGTGGAGTTTCTCAAATTTTTTCATTAAGGGGATGGTGGATTTAGAAATTAGAAAAAATATCCAAAATATGAAATATCCGTTTTAGCATTTTATCTCCAAAATGTATGTTTATATCCGAATAAAATAGCATTCAAGCAACTATTGTTAAATAAGTTGAATAGTTACTGGGTTCAGAGGATAAATTATATTTTTAATGGCTTTTTCTCAAAAAAAGATGTTTTTTTTCATATTTAAATGCATTTGAAACGCTGCGTGTGTCTTAATTTTTGAGAAAATTATAGTATAAAATTTATAATGAGGATTTCTGCTATACATTAAAATAAATTTGGGTATGCAGTTTAGGTTTTGACTTTTTTTAGATAGTTAAAAGTCAATTTTGGTTCAGAAAAATGCAAAATTCTAATGAAAATTCAGCATGTATGCATAAAAAAATTTCCAGAAAATTAACGTTTGAATGAAATTAGAAAAAATACCCAGTTTTGTTCAAAATGTATTTTTATATGATAATAATGAAAAATCAAGTGAACAAATTTTAAACGCCATTTATAAAAATTAGAATTAAAATAATAACTTTAAAAGTTTTTAAAGATATTTGAGATATTTATATTCTAATATGTATGCATACGAAATTTCATAATTATAAATCAGTAATTTAAAAAAAAAAGCCTAATAGATTCCCCCGTCCCCTTAACGACACATTTTTAATGCACAAAATAAAAAAAAATTCCACGCCCTCATTTTTGGTTGAAAATTTGTTTGCGACCATAAGTATACTACACAGAAAATTAACATACACAGATGGAGCGTCGGTAAATAATGAATGCGAAATACTCCACTTATGGTTATTTTATTGAGGAGAAGTGCATTTAACAAAGATTTTATTTCAATTATTTTTGATTACTAATATTTTAGCAGCGGACGAACGGCCATATTGTTAAAGCTTTCACGACCTCGTATACTATTGGTCTCCATGTGTCTTCAAATTTTATGTCTTGAAACTGACTCATGGTTATTATTTAAGGGGGCATTGTTGCTATTTCGACAAATGACATTTTTCTTTTTTTAATTCATTATTATTATTTAGTTATTTATTCTATACGAAGCAATACTGACAAATTTTCTCATATTTTTTAAGTAAAATTTTGTCATAAACGGAAAGAAAATATTGTTATTTTTTTCATTTATTTAAAACATTATATTAGCATAGTGAGCGTTTTTAATTGTAATTTCATTACTTTCAGGAACATTTTCCGGTTCCTTTATTTTAATTAATTTTCAAAACGGTATTAAATACACACAAATGAAATACCATAACTAGTATATGCTATAAATCTATGAAAACTTTAGGTATCCTATGACCAAAATGGATAGACAACGTTTAATTTACAGTTTCTCTATCAGGTGGCGCCGCTTTTATAGAATCGAAATTTAATTAAATTGATATATTTTCTGATAATTAAGTTCTGTAAATATATAATAGTGTATTGTCATCGAGGACACATATTAGGACAAAATTTCAAAACTCCAGCAGTTCAGGAAGTGAGTGAGAAATTGATTACAAAATTCCATCTTTACAAATATGAAACAAGATAAATTAAATAAAAGCTAAAAATACGCAGCAGAATCTCTGTAATCTAGATCCAAAGAGGCCGGAGCTTCTTGACTTTTTGCACATCGCGACGGTTTTCCAACCGAAAAACTTCGTTGCGACCCCAAAATGTGGAAATGGATTTAAACATTGGGCATTGAGCAATGATAAACAAAAAAAATTCGACTTAAAACATTTGCTGAGCTATTTTAATTCAAGATCATTATCTGATTATTTTTACTTACGAAGATTGAGGAATTTGAAGAAATAACGGCATTGTAAAAATTTTAGAGACGCCAATACTGTTCTCTGTGACACCTTTTGGTGTCGTGAACCATAGATAAAGAGACAGTTGCTTAGGCCATCCACTTGTGAGGTGTTTGTAATTCAGAAGTCTACTGTTCAGATGCAAAGTAGGTGACAACTACCAGAGTTATAAATACTCCATGAAAATGATTTAATTTACAGCATGAGTACTATAAGTCCCCGTGCACACCAGCCGATTTGTGTCGTTGAGCAGTAAAATATAACAATAGTAACCCACGTGCCCCCTTTGTTACTCCACAAGGGGAATGGGGGTTACTATTGTTATATTTTACTGCTCAACGACACAAATCGGCTGGTGTGTACCGGGCCTAAGAAAATAGCAACAAACTCAGAACAGCTGTAATGGTTTCTCATGTGTGTGGTTTTAAATTCCAATTCATTGAAGAAATCCATTTTGTCCTTTTATGATTTATTCACAACACACACACACACATAAGCACCACTAAGACACAAATATATACAATGGAAAACATATACTCATGACTTAGAGCAGGATCCAAATCTTCACCCGCTTAGGGGTAGGATCAATAGGAATCTGGAAGTGTATCCCTTCAGGGTGGGGATGACAGCTTTGTTTTTTCCCTTTCTAGGGATTACTGTAGTCAAGTTGCCGCAGCAGCTTTTATAAAACTTATTTTTTTCATTGTCGTTAGTTTAGAAAGCATCACTCACGCGCAATGTTAAAAATTTGACCGAATAACAATAAGAAAATTCGGCAGATTAGTCTAATATTTTGGATTGTACAATTTAGCTTGATTAACTTCCCATTCTGAACAATTTTGAACACGAAGGCTATTTTGGAACGGACCTCGTAATTTTGAACCAATTCCAGACGATGAGGACGCCATCTGAGTCGGCACTCCCTCTCCAAACCACGCCGCACCAATAGACATTAGAGCGTTTGGCCCTCGACGGATTTAACGTACACCAGGCTCGTATACATGGTGGATCTTCCGTGAAATCGGGTCTCAGATTTGTGACCTTCCGGTACTAAAGCCAAGGCTCTTGCATGTGCCGGGTCCGGTACATGCATGCGATTTGTGTCGGACTTGTTATAAGGAACACAAACTGCCAGAGAAGCGATTAGAGGCTTCAAGCACATTGATAGTAGTTGAGTGGTACACACATACCTCCGGTTTTGATCCGATTTCTCTCTAACCTCAGGGGGAAATGATGAGCAAAAGTGTCGCTAATGACTTGTCCGACATCGAAACTCGATGTTGGGAGGTACGTGTGTACACCCTACTGATATCAATGTTCTTCAAGCCGCTAATCGTTTCTCCGGCATTTTGCCGCTAGTGATTTGTCCGACACAAATCGCATGTGTGTACCGGGCCTAAATGACAAAAAAGAAAAAGAAAAAAAACAGCAGGAGTGAGTTCCCGTTAACTTTCTCGTATACTTACACAACATGTCGCGTTCTGTTAATTTCTCCTTATAAGAGTCTGCATCCCCGGGACGTATAACAGGGGAGTACCAAAGCCCACAAGCGAGGCATGTGCCAGAATGATGGAACATGGATGTTATGCACTGACACAATATGGTGCGCTTGATGCTTCGAAGTATTATGAAGAAAAGCGAGTATTCATTTTGGGAATCTTCCTTTCGACCTATCTGGTTCAAAATTATGATACATATTGACACTTTTGGTTTCAACAAAGCACACCAAATTTCATTTATCTAAGTCGTTGCGTTTTTAAGTTATTCTAATTACATATTCAGACCAAAAAACGTCAATTAATTAACGTATTTAGAGCAAAATTTGATATACATCTACAATTTAGATGACGAAACCATATAATAAATTTGATCCATCTAGCTTGTTACGTTTTTGAATTATCGCTTTCGGGACAGACAGACGGAGAACACACAAACAGAGTTCTTTTTACGGATTTCCTCCAAGGTTTGATAGAAACATACAAGTTTAGGGAAAAGACCATATACCAAATTTCATCGCATTTTTTATTTATCGTGTCCACAGACAGACTGACATCATTCCAAAAATGTGTTTTTCTGACTCGGAGATATCTAAAACGTGAAGATTCATCGAAATCTCGAGGTCAGGGCCGTCTTAAGAAATTTGAGCTCCCTGGGCTAGAGTAATTTGGCGCCCCATCAGAACAGCAACTAGGAATTTCAGCACCTGTGGCCCAACGAATATACCTGCCCAATAAAATAATTGAGGGGGAAAACCACCTGTTTTCCGCTTAATGCCTTACAATTTAGCAAATTGGCGCCTTTTCAAAATAGGATGTTGCAAGCCAGTTATACAAAATTTGTTGTTATAGTTGACACAAAAAATATGTATTTTAAGTTATAGCATTCATGTTTATATAACATTACAAAATCAATGGCTATCTCGTTACCAGCCGTAATCATATTTTTACATTTAACATATTTAAAATTTTAAATGAAAAATTTGTTCGGTAAAAATTAAAATAAAATTAGTCTGGTACATTTGTAGGTGACCTTGGGTCAATGGCGCTTCTGGGCTATAGCCCAATTAGCCCATTGGATAATCACAAAGAATCCCCCCGCCCTGCCTTAGAGTCCAGGTTAACTATGAATGACCAGCCGCCGCGACTGATAGTCAGGCATTGTGGTTCCTGCATAATAGCCCCCAATACGAGCGTCTCATGCAACAACCCCCCGAATTACCAGGATACAACCTGTCAACGGAAGTGGGCCATAAGAGCCTCACCACCATTATTGTACCATCGGGTTGGCGAGAACCTGCTTACTTATACGACAGCTTCTCATCCGTGAACTCACGGTGCCCCTCGATGGGGTCAACCCATTGGATAAGACGTCTTTGAAATTTTTGGCAATTGCAATACTGGCTCTTTGTATGCTTCTCATACGATTAAGTAAAAAAGAGTTGCAAAGGGTAAATAAAAAAAAATACCCGCATGAAAAGTAAACCTATAGAATCGGTAAATGCTTGTTTCGAATTTGATTGAAGCTGCATTAGCAAATACTACTGATTTCCTATTGCTTTTTAATCATTTAGATATGAAAACTCTGAAGATGAATCATTCGTTAAGTCTTTGAATGAAAAAATTTACAAATTTTCATTAATTAAAGTTTAATGAAATTATATGGAATAAGAGGGGATATAAAATTTTTGAAAAATTTTAGTGTGTATATCCATTTAACGAGATCATGAAGATTCTCTTCATGATTTCTGCGAATTGTCTGACATTAGGAATTTGTATTAGTTTGTTATTATTGCTTCACAGACTTGGATTCTATTGTTTTGTCAGTTTCCAAAGTAAAAATAACAATGCTAAATTGTTTGTTTATCACAAGAACCAGTACTTATCAATACACTTGGACTGCTGTAGTAACAGGTCTTTCCTTAAGTTCACCGACATATTTACGAACAAATGAAAGAAAAAAAAACACATTCCTGTTCAAAAATGTTAAAAAATTTCTTTAGCAATATTTTATGTCTCTTTTCTTGATAAATAAATCAAAGCTTTGAATTTTTTGTTTTATTTGATGTGCTGAAAAATTCTTTTGAGATTTCAAGTGTTGCTTTTTTATATGTATCAATTGTTGTTGCTTACCTTTATTTCTGCGCTATAAATTCGTATCTTTTTGGTAGTTCATGGGCTGACAAGATTTTGCATGATATACGATTCTAATTCGTTTCATGTATTTCAATTATCAAAAATCATCATTATTATAATTTCAAACTGGAAAAAGTAAATCCTTTAGGCGATAAAATTTTCCATCTCTATATTTTTATTTTCTATTTTACTGAAACTTTAGGAAACTTTATTTTACTGAAACGTGGAAATTCCAAGCATTACATTTTATTACAACATAAATCTCACACAAAAGTCATTTGGTCCTTCTTAAAGTAGTAAAGATAACTGTATCAAAAAAAAAAAAAGAAATTAGTTTAATTAGATTAAAGTTCCGTTTTGAAGCTACACGAGGACTATTTCAGGACAGATCTTTTAATTTGGAACTATGGTCAGATGAAGAGGACGGCACCTCCCTTCTAAACTTTTACACCACACCAACGGGGGAAACTATGACCCTCAACGGATTTAACATGCGCCAGACCCATATGCATGGCATTTCATCCCTGGAATCGGGTCTCGAGCTCGTATCCCCTCCGGGCTCGAAGCCCCGCCCCCGGCCCCCCCCCCCCCCCCCCCCCCCCCCCCCAAAAAAAAAAAAACAGACTGAGAATGAGCGAATGGGAAAATTAGCATTCTCTTAACCTATTGATATTGAGCAAACCAATTCAAAGCAAAGCACGATGCGTAGAATATACTGACAAATTTTTCAGCTGCGTATTATCTTTCATTTTGTCATTGAAGAAATTCCAAGCACGATACACGTATTTACAAAAGTATATGAATCTCTTTTTGTCTGAGCACAAATCTCACGCGGAAATAGTTTGTTCTGTATTAAGGAAGCAAAGGTTGTTGTTGTAAAGGTTTTCTGGGATGAACTGAACACCAATATTAAGAAAGAAGCTTGATACTTAGAATAGATGAATAGAAATTTCAGCTGTTTTTTTTTATTATTATTATTAGTTCTGGATAATGAGATAAAACTTCTTTATTAAAAATAAATAAATTAACTAATTTTTTTCTGAATTTTATCATATTCAAGACTGAACACAGAAATAAAAAGAAAAGTCGTATATCTAGAAAATATGAAATTTTTTTAAGCTGTGTATTATTTTTCATTTTGTCTCAACAGAAATTTCCACGCATGACACTCCAAAGAAAATTTTACGTAAATTTTTTGTTGTTGTTGTCTTTATCAAGACAGAAATCTTATTCAAAAATAGTTGTGCACACGACATAAAGATTGGTGTATCAAAAAAGAAGGCATTAATGAACTTATTTTTATGAACAAATTCTAAATACAGAAGTTATATGAAAACGGTTGCGATACCTAGAAACGAGTGGTATTTTGCTTACTATTCGCTCCCTTCTGATACGGCGGGAAACCTCAGCAAATACCCGCTACCAATCTTCTTGCTCCAGCTAATTAGAGTGGAGTGGGTGGGAGCTGTGCTGCATGCCGCAATAAAACTTCGTGTGAGGTTTCACATCTCACGGGAGACTGTACCGGTGCCCCGTCGGGTTTCTCTCTTATACCAGAATCGAAGAGTTTGTTTCGAAAATTAGACAAAGAACAAAAATTACAACTTTTGTTCGTGAATTAGAACTGGTTCGGTTCCAGACTACAAGAGAGAGTTGTTGTTTGCTTCAGTTTTTGGTTTTGTTTGAAGAATTTTCGTTGAAAGTTTTATCTTCACTTTATTAACAACTGTATTACAAAAACTATATTACAAATTGCGTTACAGAAACTGTATTACAAATTGTATTTCAAAATTAATAACACTTCTGTTAAGAATTAACTTGCATTCTTTCCCGTACTGGACTTCTGTTCCCACGAACGTTCCATTTTCTGCTCTCAATTTCATCAGTTAAATGTGAAAAAAATATTAAAGGAAACTTGAATGCTTTAAATAAGGCCTTCTTAAAAAAATGTGTTCGGCCGCCAATCTGGGCCGCATAATTGAATTTTGAGGCCCAGTTGAAAGTCACGAAAACATTAATAGCGACTGCTCCTGAAAAATTCTTAAAAATATTAATAAACAAAATCAATACTAAAATTTATATTGGTTTGAAACATTTCATTACAATCTATAAATAAATACATAAAACTATTATTTTTTATTTACCACTAATGAATACTACCTTCTCCTATTATGTTCTCCAATTTACACTTAGGATCTTGTACACTTGGGTATTTCTTCATCTGGATCCTGTAAACTTGTGACCATGAGAAAAATTTTACTTCATAAATTTTCAGGTATATATAAACATTTTTCTGGTTCTTTTATATCCTGTTCCTGTGCAATGATATCCTTCTTCGATCAAATATATAGAGATACAATGAGATTAAATGATTGCCGTTAAAAAAGTTTATAATTTCCTGTAGCTTCTAATGTAAAAATAATTGCAAAATTCTTATCGCATATTGTATAATCTGATTTCTTGCATCCAGCAATATTTAAATACTTGTTATTTAGAATATATATCAGGTCTTTTTCAATTTTTCCTACTCGTGATCTCTTATAGGAAGAAAATTTTGTCGCGACCCCAGAACAGAAAAATAAATTTACAATGAGTATTAATTAATTATAAATTAAATTAGCTTAAATTTAAAGCCTTCAGTCCAAAAAATTTAAATCCAAAGGGATTTTTTAAATAACTTTTGGTAAGAAATATTGAAAAATCTGAAACACTGCAAAAGTCGTTCGAGACCCCAACATCGCTTTGCTGGTCTCTATTAGGCAGTGGCGAAGCAAGGGAAAGTGGCGCTAGGGATATAATATGATTTTTTTTTCACCCCGTCGTCATTACCGACTTAGCGGAAGTAAATGGCACTCGGTGCATGGTATTATTTTTATACCCTTTCATCATATTTGACTTCGAAAAGTGGCACAAACGAAAAATTGTTTTGTCTTCATAGCGCCTTTTAAGACTGACTTGCGGGGCATTTACACCCCTTTGCCTACATAGGATTCATGGTCCACGGTTTAGTAAGCCCTGGTATGCACATATCTCAAATTCGAATCCAGTTAGTTTTTTAAAACTCGTACTGGCTAATTTGTTTGCATATTTTGTAACAATTTGACTTTGTTTTAATTCAAATAATGGGAATTATAACTCGCAATTTCGGCAATAGATATAAATACTCATTTTTTTTTTTAACCAAGTGCTATTTTAGCTTCCAAAACCGAAATCTTAATGGATAATGTATTGCAGTTTCACAACTCAATACCTATACGATTATTCTTTCAAAAGAATCCTTGTGCAAGAATTAGATGACCACTCTACATTCTCAAGTTCTCGACTTTCAGACCGCTAAATGACCACCTCACGTTTCTCCTTTACAATAAACCACCACTGAATAATAAGAGGATATTAGTCTTCCCCTGAAATTCAACACCACAATTAATAACATACCATACAGTAAGTAGAACACTTCCTTTAATTGAGGTAACATCTACCTGTCAAAGGATCTTCTCATGCTAAATTAAGTGCAGGTCTCAGATCTTAGCATCTCAGACCGTTTTTTAAAGAATGTATGCTTCCTTCCGTGTAGGTCTGGGATGATGTTAACTGTTTTAGTGCTTGGTCACGCCGTCTACCTGGTGCTGGTACAGGCTAACTGTAGGTTTCCGTGCGGGTAAGTAATCTAACGGAAGGTTTTCTTCAATTACCAAGAAGTATAAACTGGCCAACCACCACAGAAACTCCCAGACATAGGCAGGCAGGCAGGGTCGAGTAATTATCCTACTGGTGTGAGATGTAGGCAAATCTCTGCAGGAATAGTTCTGGAGCACAAGAGGAAAGGCCGATGGAGATAAACATTTATGACAACACGGGAACACCACACACCTACGCCTCGTTGCAGAGAGGGAGGCTTTGATATCTGGGAGCGAATTCGTGACCAGATCCCGCAGAACATGAGTCAGAGATAACGAGGGACAACGCCTATTTTGTTTTGTTCCTGGAGGTACTTTTCGCTTTCTGAAATCGTGAAGTCGTGCTACTGGAGGAGCGTTGCTGCCTGCAGAAAGTAATGAGGAAACCAAAACTCTGGCCAAGGCGTGATCAGGCAAGAATGAACAGATTAGGCTATGCTGGATATTAAGGAGAAAGGGTACACCACATCATCCAATATGTTACATAATAAAGTAATATATGAAAAATCGATGCGTTAAAATCGCAAAGTTCATAAAAATCTAAGAATGAATGAAAAAGAAAAGTGTTCTAACTGTTGATCAATTAAAAATAAAAGTTTTTTTGAAGAAACGAACGAATCTTTCAGCAACATGCGGCCGTATTCCCGAAACTCTCGAGCATACTTACCCAATACGACGCATTTTGCGTTTAGCGTCGTAATACAGCAAAGAGAATCGAGTAGGCATTTCAGACCTTTTTCGTTTGACTGGCGTTTTTCGTTTGATTTTTTTTTTCGTTTGATTCGGCATAAATCAACAATTTCAAGGTCTCAAGGCCACATATCCAATTTAATTTGCTTGCTTTTTAACCCCTTAATTGGTTTGCCCGTAAACCGTACGAACATAAAATTACCACAATTTTAAAGCTAGAAAGCAAAGTCATCCACGGACGTTATAATTCGATACAAAAATTACGTGCAATCCATAAACACTTCAAATGTCGTTTAGGTTGTCAACGGAATTAAAATGATAACGCATTCCCCAAATAGAAGGTGTCATCTAAGTACTAGATAGTTGAGATAGTTCACATGAGCACGAATAGCAAACTGATAGACGCTCAGCCCTTTGACGGATTTCATCCAAAATCTGATACAAATTTATAATCCTGGTGATAAAACTATTTGCCGAATTTCATCCGTACATCTTATTGGCTTATAAGTAATCGAACACGGGCAGACAAACATACAGACAAAGCCGTCTTAACAAATTTGAGAGCCATGGACGAGAGTAATTTGACGCCGTATGAAAACCTTAATTAGGAATTTGAGCGCCTATAGCCCAACCTACCTAATAAAATAACTGAAGAGAAAAAAAACAGTCACCAGTTTTCTGATTAATGCCTTACAATTTTGAAATCAAGCTCCTGGTACCCTTGATCGGGCACTTGATTAACTTTAACGGTTACAATATAAAAAGTATTCCTTTTTCTAATTTATTGTGTATATTTATTTAATACAAAAATACAATAATATACTTAATACTTAAATTAATATAATAAAACAATTATATTGAAATTAATATAATAAAACAATTATATTGAAATTAATATAATAAAACAATTATATTGAAATTAATATAATGAAACAATAATATTTAAAAATTAAAATAACTTTTTTCGTTCAAAATTAAAATAAAATAAGTACGCTCCCTTGGAGCAACAACGCTCCTGGCCTACAGCCCAATCAGCCGACTAGATAAGATGGCCCTGCGTACAGACAATCTATCCTTTGGTAGATTTAGTCCAAAAGTCCACGTATCTATAATTTGGGTGTAAAGATAGGGCTACAATAAATTTTTTGGTTAAAATCCGGACATGCCGGGGGGAGAGGGTTGAAGGATCTTGGGAGGGGGTGTCAAAGTATAGTATAAAATTCTAAAAGGTGCCTACCAACGACCCTCTTTCATAACACTAGTACAGAGTTTGAGGAAAATTTAAGACATCAACAAGCAAAGAAGATACAATTTGAATTAATGTTTCTTAATTCAAAATTATATTAATGAAAACAGAATTAAAAAAACTGCCAAGTTTGAACTGGGGCTTGGATAAGGAGCTTATCTACTTTCTCATCGACAATGGGTGTAAAATGTGTAAACAAAGAATTTTCTTTCATTTGCAGAATGACGTAAGCTTTTGCAAATTTTTCTCTATTGCAACCAAATTCCTCTCTCGCCGCATTCACAGGCGTAAATCCGGATATTTTGAAGATCCGGACACTAGTCCGGACGTGAGCTTGAATTCCGGACGTATGGTAACCCAATGTAAAGATCATGTACGAAAATTCACCTTGCTCTCTTTTTGCGTTTCGGGATTATCGCATTCACATATGAACGAACAGATAAATCGACAGATAGTCAACCCGTTAGTTGATTGCGTACAAAATTTGATACAAATCTGCAGTTCTAGCAAAAAACAATATGCCAAATTTCATCTGTCCAGCTCGTTTCATTTTTGAGCTATCGTGTTCGCATGGTCAAGGACGGACAAATAGACAGACGGAATTTCATGCTAAAATGAAGGAGCTATTTTAGATATAAAAAGATATTTTCAGATATAAAAAATGATGTTTCATATATTTATGTTCTTATCAGTCAGAGAAAAAAAGTTTATAAAGCATTTGTTAACATAATAACAAGACTTATCATCGTAAAAATAAACTTTATTGTATACAGGATTTAAAAATTAAGCGAATGAAAATACTATGAATCTGATACTTTCTGATTTTTTTTTTTTACAGATAATTACTTTTAACAAATTTTTTTCTATTTTGCATGTTTAAGTAGAGAAGCGCACTTCATTATAAAAAAAACAAAGGAAGTTTGAACCGAAACATCGTAGCATGATAGTGCTTTGGGGCTTGATTGCATCAGTTGTTCCGTTCTGAGCGTGTGTTGTTGATGATCCCCGAAGATCAGCAGGACTATATCAGGTCCATGAGCCTGTGTACCCTGAAGAAATCCAAAGTCAATAAGGATTAGAAATAAGATACTGTTGGAAAGCCCCGCGAAACACTTAGAATTATCAGAGAAAGTCAAACTTCTGATATGCCCACTAAGGAAGCGAGTAAGAGTTGTTTGGTCGCGTCTGCTGCAGTCAATTGATAGACAGCCACCTGGTTGGGAACCTTGATACCAGTGATGCACCGGTGGAATGAGCCAGATAGTATAAATCCTGCCTTTAGCTCTAGAGAACCATTCTGAGCGTAACGATTTTTAGTTGAAATTCAGCGATCCACCCCCGCCGGGGGATCAAAGTATAGCTTAAAATTCGAAAAGCTGCCTAACAACGATCCTCTTTCATAACACTAGCAACAAGTTTGAAGTGGGAAAGCATTTAAGGCGTCAGAATTCAAAGAAGATACAATTTTTATTAATATTTAGCAATTAAAAATAATAATAATAAAGAACGGAATTAAAATAAAATTGCCAAAACTTTTACTTCTCAGTTTGAACTGGGGTCCTGGGTAAGGAGGATCATCCACTTTCACATCAAGAATGGATGTAAACAGTATAAATAATGAATTTTCATTTATTGGTGTAATTATACCAGCTTTTTCGAATACGTCAGTTTTCTCAATTGCAATTAAATTTCTCTCTCGTCGCATTCACGAGCGTAAATCCGGATATTTTGAAGATCCGGATACTAGTCCGGAAATGAGCTTGAAATCCAGACTGTCCGGACGAAATAGGGACGTGTGGTAACCATAATTATAATGTTAATAAAAGCGAAAATGGAAATTCTGCTTTAGAATTAATGTCCAAAGAAATAAATTTTCTTTAAATTATGATTTTAACATTGGTGAATGAAAGATTTAATGAAACAACGACATTTGTATGAATTTCATTACAACAATAAAACGCATTACTACATATTGTGTTTAAAATTAATTTTAAAAAATTATTAAAATTAGACAAAAAATTGGGCGGAACTAACATTGAAATACGGTTAAGTTTTTGAACTTTAAGACGGTATAAAAATAGTTTTTGCGCAATAATGTACTCCGGAATTATTGATGGAAAAAGTTAAAATTTCGAATAATTTTTAATTAATTAGAAAGCAAAAAAGTAAACATTCTATTTAATTGACTAAATATAAAAAAATTTTGAGAAACCCTTTCTAAGTTAAAAACTATTACTCAAAAAGCAATTACGTGCCAAATTTGGTAGCTCTAGATCCATTTGTAGAGGGTTACATTCTGTGCGTTACGAATTTTATAACACGTTATTTATACAAAGTATGCCAGTCTAAAAACATTATCTTGCTAAAAATCAATAAAATATGAATTGTGATTCCTTCTTTTCAATAATCTTAATGATATTTAGTTTAATCCTACGAAGTTTCAGCACATTCGCTTCTAGAGAGGTGAGCATGACTTGAACAGCTTCTGCAGGATCCAGATGGCGGAAAAACTATACCATCTGATAAGGATAAAATCATCGACCTGCATCTTTAGCAATGCAGATTTAATTGAATTCACAAGAAAAGGGTTCAGTGAAAAGTACGTCACGGAAATTGGTTAGAAAGTTAAAAAGAAGAAGCGCTATTAGATCGTAGATAAGGGGTAATTTCATAGCAATTTTTCAACGATGAATATTCGAGTGATAACAATCACTGAGCACATACTTGGATACATGAAGTAAACAGCTGGGCTCAACAGACGCATAATTTTCTGTTCAAATTTTTCTTAAAATATAAACCTAATATACCTGAACCCTCTGACTGCGCATCCCGCGATTTCCACGGATTGGAAGTCAGTCCATTTTCTGCTGCCTCCTGCAATTTTCACAGGCTAATGTGTTTAGTACTTAGTACTTTTATAGCATCGGATCATATTATACTAATAAGGTTTGCATATAAATAGCAACTCGCTTGGCTCAAAGGTATTTGAACACGTTTGCAAACGTTGTATCTAAATAGTGAGTTTAAAAAATTAAATCAGTTTAAAATTATTTTGTTACTATGAAATTTTCAGTGCAAATGTTTAAGATGTTTGTGCATTGTAATTGAGTCAAAATTAATTAATTTTTATTGACTTATTCTCCGAACTTTTCCAATCCTTGATTGAATGCAGTGATGCTACTCAAATACAAATCTACAAAGCTCGTTAAAATTAAAGGATAGTCTGAAAAAATTTTTAAAAGATATTCGAGCCTCTAGTCTAAAACATTGTAGCATGATAATGTTTTAGACTCGATTATTTTGTCTTTATCCTATCTATATATATAATTCTCTTAGGTAGCGTCAAAAAAGGGTCGAATTTCTTAATCGCCGTTTAGCAAAAGCTCGCAAGTTTGGTTTGTTTACAACGGCGGAATGACCAAGATAACGGATTTTGTTTTTCCGAGACACAACGATTTTTTTTGGGGGGGGGGGAGGGGAGTTAAACAGTTTGAACAGAATAAATTTAAGTCTTGCAGTTTCGATTAGGCAAATGAAGGAATGTCTCCTCAATATGCTCTTTTTAATTAAAAGATTGAGGAATGGGCTTTTTCGTCTCTCCATTACTCACATTTTCTGATTACCCAGAGAAAATGTACCTTTCTTGACTAAGCTGTAACTGCAATGAGTCTATATACGTGTGTGGAAGCTTTCTGAGCAACATTTCGTTTGAAAGAGTACATGTTTAAGTTTTTTGTCGAAAAAACAAACATTTTGAAAAAATCTGTTTTATCAATTTTTAAAAGTTAAAAGTAAATAAAAATTTCGGCTTTTAATTTTCGCGATATTTTTCACCTTTAATTGTCCTTTTTTAAACTAAAAGGTTGTGAAATGGGTTATATAGTCTGGTAACAACTCAAATTTTCTGAGGTTTGACACATAAATGACTGCCAGAGATAAAAAGTTATATCTTTCTTGGCTAATTAATAACTGGAGTGAGTGTGAATACATGTGAAGAAGCTTTTCTCAGCATCATTTCATTGACAATAGAGCATGTTTAACATTTTTTGGAATGAAGTTAGGGCAATTAAACATCTCATTCTGTGCTACCAGACGATTTTAATTTTAAAAATTGATGAAAAATTAATTTTAGGAGTTCATGCAATTTCAGATAATTTAAATTTACTTTCAGTAATTAATGTATTTATAATTTCATATTACTAGCAGAAATACATAACTATATGGCTAGAGAGCGAAGCAAGCTGGGATCACGTAGTGATCCGAAAAGAAGCATAACGTGATTCTTGAGGGATGGGGAGCAGAGCGAGTGTGGGGTGTAACCCCCAGTCTTTAAAAAAGGTTTAACCGTAATTATAGCAACGTTAACGTACGTAATGAATTTAATATCATCGCAACGGGTGTGTGTCATGCAGTAACTAAAACAATGAAGAGTATTGTTGTAAAATACATTTAAAAATATTTTTAAAAATAAATTAAAAGAGAAAAATTCCACAGAAATAAAATGGGTATCAGTGAAACGCTAATTATTTGAATTTTAAAGTGGTGTAAAAATGTTTTTTGTGCAATAATATGCCCCGAAGTTATTGAGGGAGGACGTTAGCATTTTGATTAACTTTTAATTAAAAATCTTAAAATTTCGAAACCCCCATTTTTAGTAAGCACCTACTACTCAAGAAGTAACTACATATCAAATTGAGTAGTTCTAGGTTCTGTAAAGCATCACGTAATTTGCAGATAACAATCAACCTATAAACATTATCATGTTAAAATATTTTCACGTATTCATTGCCCAGCGATTTAATTATTTATGTTCACTATATGCAAGTGAAAGCAAAATTGGACTTCTGCGCATAGGTTAACATTTAAATTTGGAAACTAGACGACTGACAACGTTTTGAGCAACGGACGCATGTTGGAATTCGGGTCTGTGACGATGTTTAAAGAGAATGTGATTTCTGCAACCTGGGTAATCTGGATTCAATAGTTAAGATTCGAAGGTAACGTTTAAATGAAGGACAGAAACCTTAATTTCACCATTTAGATTTCTTTTAAGAATAAGTTTATAACAATTATTCGTCATCTCTATGGAAATAATTTCGTCTATGCTCCTTCTCGAAGAATTTCATTTTGAAACAACACGAGGGCTATTTTGGAACGGTCCTCGTAATTTTGAACCGCGATCAGATGACGAGGATGACACCGTCGATATATGTGAAGACGGCTATATATGTGAAAAATTCAAAAAAAGTATTTGCTTTAAGTATTTGCTTAAGTAAGTATTTAATTTAACAGAATCTACATTCTGTTTTGTAATCATAGTTCTTAAGTTCTAATATTACATGAGGACTACTGGAGACATAATTGTAATCAGATTATTGTCATCCCACTCTCGAATCTACGACACCACACCGAGTAGTTACCCTCGACAACAGATTTAACTCGAGTCAGAACAATAAAATAAACACGGCGAATCTCCGGTGCTGGAATCGGGTCTTATACTTAAGATTCTCCGATCTCGAGGCAGAGATTCTATAACCAGGTCACAGGGGCCTTAAAAATTTGATTGAAACATTGATGAAATATATTTTACATAACATCCTCTCGGAAATTGAGAAAAGCTATCACTTTTAACTTAAATCTAGTATTGGATCTTGAAATTCTTTTTCAGACAATTGCTCTTTTACTGGACATAAAAACTTTATTATCGACTTTATAGAAACTTGCTTAGTTGAAAAAAAGGTTTCGCGAGGCTTTAATGATATAGAAACAGAAATCGCGTTATTTTATTCCCGCCTTACATTGATTCTCAAATATAATTGCAGTGCATGTTGTGCGTTCTCCAATCACCAAGAACAAAATTTGGAAATACTGCAGAATCCGCCTTTATGCGAGCTTAGGGAGTGCCGTGAAGACAATAAATTACTGTTTTTATGCCTTTCTTTTAAAGTCCGGTATATGAGGAGCGAATAGCATGGCTTTGGCACCATTTACCATTACTAAGCAAAAACTACTGGGGACGTTAAAATTATATTATTGCCGGGGGAGATCACTTACTCTTGCTGTGCCACAGAAGACACATTTAATAAAAACATATCTATAAACAAAATTATTCCAATTTACATTAATTTGAAAAATCAGTTTTCAGTATCGGTAACCAACAATAAGTGTTTTCCAAGCCAAGTGATTTACTACAGAGCTGATCATTCAGTTTCAGAAAATAGGGCCGACCCGAACAAGAGCGGGACTTAAAGCTAAAAATTTCGTTTTTATCTCAAATTGTAGATAATTTTCTCTAGTTTAATAAAAGTGTAAATGTTTTTTTTTCTCAGACCAATACTTTAGGAGGTATTTTGTAAAAACAGGGACAAGTCCAAAAATTTAACGGTTTTTTCAAGATGGCGGTGCCCATGGTGGTGGTGGGAATTAGAAAACTTGGATTTTTCAACAGCGTACCAACCCATACAACATATCAAAAAATCGTAACTACCCAAATTAATGTAACCATTCGAGTTTTTTTGTTACAATTTGACTGGATTATTGATGTAAAGTCGAGTTGCGGAGCTTTTCGGAAAAAAATTTCGCGTAATAAAATAATTTATTGCTTTTTGCTATTCATTACATTGCACAATTTGGTATAGTACGAACTAAAGGAAGACATGAAAATGATAAATAATTAAATTATCTTTATAAAGTTAATGTTTCAATTGCATAAAAAATTATTAATGAATCAAATAAATAATTGCTTCTTAAATACAATTTGGTATACGACTTATACTAGGCTAAGTTTACAAGATGTGATTTTTGTTGAATTTTATTTCATGTTTTATAGCAAATTCGTTGATAAAATCATCATAATTTAGTTTTTCGATTAATTCAGATTCGATAGATAAAATGACTGAAGAGGCCAATCGTTCTTTACTAATGTTAGATCTCAAGTAATTTTTTTTAATAGTTTTAATCTTGAAAAATATCTTTCCGTAGATGCGATGGTAAATATTAAGGTCAATATAATTTTTAAACCTATACGAAACTTGGATACAATTCAAATAAATTATTTTTAAATAAATATTGCAGTATTTGTAATATTGTCTGGAAGGCAAAACTCGACCACAAATTTTGATTTCGTCAAATAAATCAATGTAATCAATTCTCGTGTTGCAATATCAGTCAGCGCGCGGGGCCTTGTCCGCTCGCACTTTTCGCAACCCACTCGGGCCGGTCTTGCAGAAAAATATTCTAACAATCTTCCTACGATAACCGAATAAGACTAAAAGTGCGTGAAATATGTTTTCCAACCCTTACAATCCCAAACATCATTCTTCAGTTTTGATAACCACAATAAAGTACCAATTTCATTTCATATCTGACAATGACATTGCCTCACTACAAGGTGATCACTTTTTGATGAAAAGCAATTTAATAATATTCCCACAATAATATGATGAAATCCAACATACAATAAATAATACTCCCTAACACCTGAAGTCATTATTTGTGAGAAAAGAATAAAAGACATCATTATCTGCCAAATTCCCAAACTATGCTCATATCCATTCTATAAACAAACTCATTACACCAGCTCTATCGACTGCCATCCCTTATATAATGTAAACAAACCATTGCGATATCCTTTTTTCAACGCAGTTGATAATATTGTCTCAGTTCTCTAATTGAAATGCGGGTAAGAAAATAAAGTATTGTACCACCATTCTTCCTCTACAGAGACCACTGCATTCCTTATATCTGTGGAATCAAAACTCGCCAGAGTCAATGCTCTCCAGCAAAAATCTCTTCTGGTGATACTGAAGAAGCGGAGGAAACAGTAGTTGCCACGTCGCACATAAAGCGATATGTCAATGACCCCCTTTTGTGCAAGAACACCAACTTTTTGCCGCATCACGACTGTGGAATAGCACGGTGCCATATCATCTCCCAGAAGAAAGCGTGGTTAGTGCTTAGAGGCTTTGTCCCACCAAATAAAAAGGATGCGTGCGTTACAAGCAATTTTAGCCCAAGAGAAGGGTAATTTCAACAAGGCAGGCTTGCGAATGTAATCAACAAACGGGGACAAACAATTCCTCGCCTTTCGGTTATGAGCAGTTGATTTGATTTTTCTTTTTAACCGTTTTTATTTTATTTTTTTACAAACAAATTTTTATGATGAATGGATGGATGGAATGTGCGATTTCAAGCCGTGGGAATTTTTTAAGGTGTTGCTTGTTTGTTGATCTTGTTTGATAGGGTCGTGATAATGAAAAGACACTTCCGGGAAAGATAATTTTCCTTTTGAAAGGTAAAAATTAAGTGGAAAAATAAAATGAAATGGACAGAGGAACATAAATAAAAAGGGAAAATAAATCATGTTTTTTTTTTGGTGATAACAAAAATTTATTAGCTATTCTTTAAAAGCTAGCAAGTAAAACAAGCAATTTTCGATATTAAAACTGGGATATATTTCATCATTTTGAACGATATATCACTGTATAAGTAAGCAATATAAACTCAACTTCAAAATGCATGTTTTGAGAATTATATAGCTGTTTTTACTTTAACATTTCAGAAAGAATTCTATTGCTGCAAAAATAGTTATTGGGCTATAAGTAGTCTGCTTTGTCGCCAATTGCAACTGGTTCAGTTTTGCATGGTAAACTGCACACATTTCAAAATCGATAAAATAGCGGTTGGTTAACAATTGTGTTCATTTGTACACTAGTAAAGTATAGAAGGACACAAAGCTACTGAATGCTTATATTTTCAAATTTCACCTTATTAGTTACTTTGATTGGTATTGGTTGATTTGGTTTGACCTGATTTACTAGATAAAGTGCTATGTTGAAGTTCCAATGAAGCTATTGAAGACGGCCCGCCTTAATGTGAACCATGATCAAATGAAGATTTAGATTTTGGTTTTAAATAGATTAAACCCTCTGACACCGAGCGAGGCGGTCTAAAAATTTCCCTTTAACAGCGAAGAAGGCCGGTCTGAGGCGGTTGGCTTCTTTTGAGGGGACGTGAGGTTTTGAGATCGCTTAGGAGATTAGCGTGGTAGAGGGGTCCAATTATCCTTGCAAACCGCAGCCCATTTCCGTGCGCCTTAAAGGAAGGTAATAGCAGGGGGTGGGCTGGTAAATGACCACCCAGGTTGGGAGAGTCCAATTCATGTCGCTTCCTCCCCAAAAGTCCCGGTTTTAAAGGAGCTAGAAGAAAAAAGTTGCCTCGGGTTTAAAGAGTTAATAACGTCCCGTCTGAAAACTACAAGAGGGATGCTTTTGGACGGACTTGTGGGGTAAAACTGGACTATTCGACTTTTTTTATTAAAAAAATCATTAATAATAAAAGTAGTGAAACTATGACTTTTCAGAAATTATATATTGTACTCCATTAAACAATGAATGTTTTAATAAAATTTGACAAGCTCTATGTCGAATAATTTAGCGTCAACAGGCCTTCCAGTCTAAGCTACCTGGTTTTATCCCACTTTCCCCTACATCTTTTGTTAGATGTGAAGGCAGAGATCGATAAGGATTGTCCTCTTGTAGAGTACAAACAGAAGCTGGCTAGAAAATTTCAGATTGATACCTATCCGGTAATGTAAGTCATGAGATGCAATTTAATTTTTGGAATACATTTCCTCATTAGCCAATTTGTGTTATTCACTAGACACAGTTTATAGGTTTACCTTTTTTAATATCCGCTTTGGAAGGTCAAGATATCCTAGTGACCAAGATACCTTAATGACCTCTTTAGCTATCGCTGAATAGCTTGCGCATGCGCTTAGATTGCTCTCAGTACGCAAGTAAAAAATTGAATATGCAATTTGAACGCCTTTTTTTTAACCGATTGAAACGAAATTTGGGCAGAGATCTATAATTAATGTTAGCATCCGTCATACCAATTTGTATTTATCTAAGGTTTAGGAGATATAATTTTCACAAGTATGAGATTATACAGACCGACAGACAGTAAACCCTTTGGCGGATTTGGCCCACAATTTTATACGGACCTACATTCCTCAAGAAAAACTGTGTACCAAATTTTATCCATCCAGCTATTCAAGTTTTTGAATTATCGTGTTCACATGAAAGCGGACAGACAGACTTCCCGTAGACGGATTTTGTCCAAAATTTGATAGGAACTTACAAATTATGTGTAAAGATCACATACCGAATTTCATCCCTGTATCTATAATAGTTTTCGAGTTCGAGTGTTCACAGACACACAGACATACGGACAGACATAATTCCGGACTCGGGGAGATCTAAAACGTGGAGATTCGTCAAAATCTCGAGTTCGAATTTTTTGACAATTACAATACTTTCTCTTTGTATACCTCGTATACGAGAAAGTAAAAATTGAAGTGCATTTTATGAATGGTAAATCTATCAGTCAAATCAATCGACCAGCAAAGGTTTCTTTATTTACTAAGCGATATATAAATGTATGTGATTAAAAAAATAGCGTGTATTTGTGATAAATAGGTGTCGTATTTTCTCTATCGTGTAATAATTTTAATGCCATGAAAAAAAAAAATTGTATGGAAACTGATTCGTGTATAACCGCGAACCATAGTGGTGGAATCTGTGTAAAAATATGTTATGCTAATCAGAGTTAAATAGTTGATAATAACTATGAAATACAAATACTAGATCGCTTTCTCTAATAATTTTGTTTTATTGGAAATAAATGCTTGAAACTTTTACTATGATTTCGAGCCAAAGGACGTTTCTCAGTGAAAATCAGTTGTATATTCTCTGGCCACCAAGCTTCCGATTAAGCAAATGCTCCTGGATATTACGAAATCGCTTTTTCAGTATAATTTTAAATTTCAGTAGATCGTTGAAGTTTGTTTCTATTAATAAATATGTAACTGAACTTGTTAATAATGTGGTAAATCATCACTGTTGGACTGATTCATTAGGTGGTAAACTTTTCTCCTTCTAGAAACTAAGTGAGACTTTCACGCTGACTATTTCTCTTAAAAAGGACTGCTTTAATTTCTGAACAGAGCCGACGATCCTTGTTTATTCGCATTTATCTGGATTTTTTTGAAAAATTTTTGTACTCTCAATTTCCAAACATTTTCCAGTTATCATTTAATTATCCCCAGACAGACTTCCTTAGACGGATTTTGTCCAAAATTTGATAGAAACCTACAAATTATGTGTAAAGATCACATACCGAATTTCATCCCTGTATCTCTAATAGTTTTCGAGTTATCGTGTTCACAGACATACAGACAGACATAATTCCAAAATTGTGTTTTTCGGACTCGGGGAGATCTAAAACATGGAGATTCGTCAAAATCTCGAGTTCGAATTTTTTGACAATTACAATACTTTCTCTTTGTATACTTCGTATACGAGAAAGTAAAAATTGAAGTGCATTTTATGAATGGTAAATCTCTACCAGCAAAGATTTCTTTATTTACTAAGCGATAACTATTTGGGAATCTTTTTTTTTTATTGTTGCTGTTGATATTATTGTTGCCTTCTGGAATCTTTTTGTTTGTATCTTGCATTTGTTTTTTGGTATTGTACTTTCGTTTTTAAAAAATGATTTTTCGCCTGTTATTGTGCAAACTTTCTTTTGTCCTGCAGACATGAACTGCTTTCACACCCAGTACATATTTGTTCAAAATCCTAGTAAGGCCATGCATTTTTTTTCGGACTTGAAAGCGTCTTTCCGCTCGTTACATTGATAGTCGCTCGAACTTTCTTGTGGGACAAAATACCGTCAGATTTGAATCGCTAATAACTACGAGACTAATAATGCGAAAAGAATGGTTGACCCCACAAAAGATAGATCATATCTGTAAGAGTTTGTCGCATAGTATTTGTTTTGCCTGCGACTTCATCGTACCAGTGTAGGCGCATGCGCATGATTGTTATGAATTAGCTTTATGTAAGGTTATAAATAAGTGTAGCGTGGAAACGGTTTTAACTAGGAGGTTGATTCAGGTGTCATTTTAAAGAGCTTGAGGAGTATTACTAGGACCCAAAGTGAGACAATAAAAATATTTATCAGAATATACGTAAAAATCGGTATTAAATTGAAAATTTCAAACTACGCATGGTTTTTAATTATAACATGAAGAGTTTTCTTTCGAATTGTACGAAACTTACAGAATACTTGACAATACGTAAAAGAAACATTGTATTAAAATCTGAATTAAAAAATTTGAATATTACGGGAAGTATGAACATTTGTAGTAAATAACCCAGCTAAAAAAAATCTGCAAAAAATCTGAAGGTATTTGGAACATGTTTTCTTCAGATTTTCTGCAGAAAAAAATGCAGAAGTAAAAATATCTGAAGAAAACTATGTTCCAAATACCTTCAGGTTTTCTGCAGATTTTTCTACATTCAAGGTTTAATTATTAATTTCAACTAATGTAATTATTAATTTCATTAATCTAATTTGTGATTCAACTTACTTGTACGACGCCGATTCAGATTGTGACAAAACTTGAAACTCATCCTGTCCGGGATTCGAACCCGCGTTCCTATAGCTGGCAGGCAGGAAGGCTAACTACAATACCGCGCCGGAATACACGAGATGGGGATAAATTAATCTATTTGAGTTTTAGCGTCACCGTAGCTCTTGTGGCGCCATCTAGTGGTGTAAAAATCAACCAAGGTCAGAATACGTGTTTCAAAGTCGTAGAGATGAGTAACAGATGAGATTAGTAATATTTTTGTTCAATAATTTAGATTCTATATTTCAGTAAATTCGTTTTCACCTTCTATCTTTCTGGTAAGCCTTCTCTCCATCCAAAGGGCGAAAGCTCCACTTTTCCCTTCTTTTTGGAGGAAAATAGCTAGTCAGAAAGACAGTTGGAAAACTAATTCGAACTTAATTAAATTATGGGGGAAAAGTTTAAAATGGTAAAACCTCAAATATTTATTTTAAAGATTAATTTAGAATTCATTTTTTCAGTGGCATATTTAAAAAATTTAGTGCCTAAGACAATTTTCGATTGGGAAATTTTTTGAAACTCCTGTCTGCTGTAGAATTAAACAATAATGATAATTACATTCTAATTTTGTTTTATATCCTTTGGAAAATAAAGCTGCAATATTAGAGAATATGGTGCAAAATATGTATTTAGAGAAATGCAGATATTATGAAATTCCAGTTAAATCTTCAAAAAATCAACAGATATTGGTCAAATTTAATGATTTTGTGAAAATCTGCTAAATAACTGCAAATTGAATTGAAGACAAAATGCAAAGGCTTAAAAAATCTACAGGATATTTAAAGAAAAAAAATAAAAAGATTTTTTTTCTTGCAGATTTTATGCAGATTAAATTGAAGAAAAAATGCAGATTTTTTGCTGTCTTACAAAATCTGCAGAATATTTAGAGAAAAATATAATAAGAAAATTTTATGCAGATTAAATTGAAGAAAAAATGCAGATTTTTTCTCTCTTCAAAAAATCTGCAGAAATCTTTAAGAAAATTTCAAAAAAAAAAAAATTCTGCAGATTTTTTTTAGCTGGGGACTTTTTTAGCCGCATACGCAAAACGTAGTTCTATATACTGTCAACAGATGGCGCCATCAAAAGCTACTCTAAATAAAGCAAAAGAAAGACGCAGTTTGGGTCCACCCCGTAGATTTTTCGTGGAAACGTCGGGATAAAATCATAAAACAAGTGTTTCGTATTAATATGTAATTTAATTATCAATCTCTTTAAAACAATATTTACATAGAGTAGTATAATGGTTACAGAATAGATAAATAACAAGCTACCACAGACCCTTGCTATATGCGATAAACTTGTGATTTATCTATTCTGTAACCATTATACTACTCTGTGTAAATATTGTATTAAAGAGATTGATAATTAAATTACATATTAATGTGAAGCACTTGTTTTATGATTTTATCCCGACGTTTTCAAGAAAAATCTACGGCTTGGACCCGAACTGCGCCTTTCTTGTGTTTTTTTCTTGTGGGGGGGAAAGTTTTATTATTCTCGAGTCTCTTCAAACGGGAACAGCTTACTTTCCTTCCCACACACTTAAGATGCAGTGACATGCAATGACCTTAAATTTGGTACTACATGAGCTGAGATGCAGAGAAATAATATGGACAACAGTAAAAGAATAAATCTAGCTTATATTTTCATGCAATTGAAAAGCGCTGGTAAAAGATTTTTCCACGCATTTTATAAAGTAAGTGCAGATTTATATAACAGTGCCAAGTCTCACTAACTCATGTTAAATCGTTTTTGTATGAGTCATGAAATGTTACACTTTGTAACAATGCAAAATGTTTGGTAGGACATTTAAGATTCCTTCGCAAGATAGACCTGGCGTGCAGAAAATTGTTTCGGAAAACAATGTTCCAACTTAATGAGCAATAATATATGAACAAAAAATATCAATAAATATCGATAATTTTCACTTGTTCCAATATCTAGCCATCTGAAGAATACACTTCATAACTTCCATAATTGCTGTCTCTTCTTTGTTCTCGGAAAGCGTTAAATTACATCAAATTGTTTGTAAACAAAAGACTTCTGGGAATAATTTGTCAGATGAACCGTCCCAGCAGCAGAACAACTCAAATAGGGCAAACGATTTACAAGAAAGCTTGCTCTCGATGGCCAAGATTAAGCAGAAGCCTAACCACGCCGGCTCACGAATTGTGGCGCGTAACACAAAACTTCCCATTTATAAAAAGGTTCTTTGCGGACCTTAATCGCGAGCTGCGAGTAGTGGTGGTGGTAGCTTTTAGGAAGCAGTGGTCTTATTTGTACGATTCGATCTCGAACATTAGGCTTGTAAACTAATCAGGAGTGGTCACGACTGACCCAAGGTTCTAAATAAAGGGGAGGAGTCTCCTCCTGAGCTGCAAAGAGGTTGACTACGCGGAAATACTTAGGGTTCATTTTGATTGCCAGGGACCCGGGGAATGCGGCATGTAAAATCATGAAGATTGATCGCAAAACAAGAGGGAGCACGATCAAACCGCCTATTCTGTGTTTCGAATGTTGCCTTTTGATTGTAATAAAAATAGATGCTCATCTGGCGAAACCCTTTGGGAAGAATAAGAAATATTTCTGCTCTTTCAGATCGCTCTCCGTATCAAATGGAAATCGGAATAATCTCTCATGTTACTAGGCCAACGACACTGCTGAGAGCAAACTGGCAGCTTCTTTTTCCACGAAAATAATTCCTACCCTCAGTTAGGAAGATGCTTTTAAGCCAGAGAGAGAAACTATAAATCTCTAACCCATATGGGACTTCCTACATTAATTTTGTTGTCGAAAACCACTGATAGAGCGTGTTTCAGACGGATTCTTTTAAGAAGTGAAAATAGGCAAGTTATCTTGACCGAAACATTTCATCAAAATAATTTTCCAAATACTGCGAAACCTCTTTAGAACGCGCGCGTCTCTCAAAGGATTCTCTCAAACGACATACTATCGAATCTTAGTTCAAAAAGCGGTAGCTTACTTTAGCCGGTAAAGCTCTATTTTATAATAAGATTTCATTCAAATTTTAGATTTTGACATTATATTTATAATGTCAGACAATAGTAATAAATTTGAAAATATTCTGTTTTTTAGATAATTGAACAATAATTAATGATATAGTTGCAGCATTTTAGTGTAACATTCCTTTTTGAGTAACCATATATACAGGGTGTTTCAAAAAAACGTGGCCAAAATAAAAGGGTAGGTCAGGCATACAGAAACAAGTCATTTTAGCAAAAGAAAATGGAGGCGAAAATACAAAGGGGATTCGCTACAGAGGGTTCGTTTTTAGTGAATTAAATAAACGAAAAGATGCACCGGATGAAATATATAACACAGATTGAATGGAATATAAATTTACAATAGCACAATATCCGAGCATGAATGAACACTAACAGACAGATGCGATAATGGCAAATAGGATGCAGTATCAACAACAAACCTTTGGAATACTTAAGCAATGCTGGAAGAGAATTACTAAATGTTCAAAGGACTTGCCGTCTGAAGTGATACACGCCTCGCATGTTGTTGTTCAATGCAGCTGGGTTGCTGTACTATTGTAAATTTGTATTCCATGAAATCTGTACATTTCATCTGGTGTATCTTTTTCTTTTACTTCATTCACTACCAAAAAGCCCTCTGTAGCGAACTTCTTTGCATTTCCACCCCAAAGTACTATTGCAAAAATGACTTGTTTCTATCTGACATACTCATTCATGTTGGCCACGATTTTTTTTGGAACACCTTGTAAACAAGGCCACTATAATTAAAGTTCACAAATTCAGAGGGTTCCAGAGTGGTTCTACGGCTTCAAACAAAACAAAATTTCACTAGGATATAGTACAAGTGATGCGCTCTATGAAAACAAGAAAATTAGTGTAAGGTGGTGCACTGTCTGGCATAAAAACGGTACTTTGAGTAGAAAAAGAATGTTCAGAACTGCTTTCCGGTAGTGTTTCAAGTTAAACCAAACAGAAAAAATCCCTCAAATAAACTATTAAATTTTGCTTCAATAATTAACAAAATCTACAAAAATCACCTGAGATATTGTCGCAAAATCACCTATTGACGAACATTTTATCTCTCCCCCCCCCTTTTTTTTTTTACTTTCTCGAATACGAAGTATACAAAGAGAAAATATTGCAATCGTGAAAAAAGTCGAACTCGAGATTTTGACGTATCTCCATGTTGTAGATCTCCCCGAGTCCGAAAAACACAATTTTGGAATTACGTCTGTCTGTCTGTCTGTGAACACGATAATTCGAAAACTATTGGAGGTACAGGGAGGAAATTTGGTATGTGATCTTTACACATAATTTGTAGGTTTCTATCAAATTTTGGACAAAATCCGTCAACGGGAAGTCTGTCTGTCCGTGTTCATGTGAACACGATAACTCAAAAACTTAAATAGCTAGATAGATAAAATTTGGTACATAGTTTTATCATCAGGAATGTAGGTCCGTATAAAATTTTGCACCAAATCGTCAAAGGATTGACTATCTGTCGGTCTGTATAATCGCATACTTTTGAACGCAATAACTTCTTTAAAAAATTACTTAGACAAATGAAATTTGGCATGTGGCCTTCTTACTTTAATTGTAGATTTGTGTCTAATTTTTGTGTCAATCGGTTAAAAAAAAGGCGTTCAAATTGCATTTTCGCTGTCTTCATCATTCTACGACGCAAATAAAAAGGCCGGACCGATACGCGTTACTGGTCTACGTTCTGTCTTGGCTCACTGCCAAATTCTGCCCACTCTCTTTCGCCTTTGGTAATCTCTGAAGGAAATTACTAGCGTTCTGTGCGTACAGAAAATTCAGAATTTTTATCCGCGCGAGGGTGCGGGGAAACAGGGCCGGCCCGAGGGGGGTGCGAACGGTGCGACCGCACAAGGCCCCGCGCTTCTGAAAGGCCCCGAGTCGGATTTTCCAAAGTTTATTAAAAAAAATTTTATCCTTTTTTTAAAAATTCTTTGAACCAACTTTTATGTAAAAAAAAAGGTATAAAATATTAATATTATTTCTAAAAAGAAATATATTGCAATTTTTTTCTGGTTTTGAAAATTTCTCTCAAAGATCTGTTAAAAAAGTAATTGGTGGATCTAGTGGATAAGAATCCAACAATTCGATTTGCTACATGGAGGTCCACGTGTTTCCGATTCCTGGGCAGAGCAAAAGGTAAAAAGTGATAACATTTTTCAGTCCTAAACCAGATCCGATTGCTCCAGGCATCATATGGTCACTCTCTTTTCGATGCGGGGGCACACAAAAGTGGATGACCATCATTTGAAGATAAATTGCAGGTGATAATATTCAATACATTCCTTGTTCCCGAGACGATTACTTTCAGGGTATACAGGGGGTATGTGTGCGGATCCACATCTGTTCCCCTAATGGCCAGCGGACAGTCTTTCCCAGGGTAGCTTAAAGAAACACCTCTAGAGGAATGCTTTTTCTGCTTATCTAGTTCAAAATTGAACACATCTGCTCCCTTTGTATTCAGCAGGACTGCTAAGCGATGATGAAGCATATATCTCACAGGGGTTTCTCGCTTTTCTTGTCAAAAGTGTGGTTATCCAGCATCTATGAATTCATCGTAGGTACTTGTTAAAAGGTAGTCTGTTACACAGGAGTGGTGCCAGAGGAGGGACCTCGGGGAAAAGTTTTGTACAGGCTATTCAACTGTAGTTGATAAATAATAATTTGGCGAAAATTTGAGACCAATTTCATTACACTCGTCCCGCCGTACAGCAGGTCGTGCTCCCCTGTCGCGGAGACCGTGCCCCCCTTTCGGGCAAATCGGGCCCACACATCGGACAAACTCTAGCGTCATTCCTGCTGTTACATCTATCCCTCAGAGTTTAATCAATAGTAGTGAATCTAAATATTGGATTGTGTAAAACACGACAGGTAACCCAAGGAGTTTTCTCAGAACTTAATTTTCCATTGAACAGTTCGTTCGCATTCGAAGTATCAGCCGTACAGCAAAATAAAAAAATCTGCATTTGTTCTTGGAGACAAATTTCAAGTATGCTAATTTTTGTCTCTTTTTTGTAATTATTTATTAAACAAACTTTCCTTTTATATTTCCAAAAAGAAAATTTTAATATTATAACAGGTTATCAATTTATAAAACAATGTAGTTCCCCCTTTGTTTTTGTATTTCAACATTTTTGCTATTTGTTATTATTGTATACATTTCAGATCAAACATTTTTTTTTATTAACAAACGAAAATTTCTGTTTTCTACTCTTTTACATTGGGCATTTTTCATTATAAAATGTTATTTATTTGTAACCTTTTATTGTTTTGGGAACTACATATCAAAGTTATTTGGATAAGTTTTAAAATATAAGAAGCATTTTGAAGATTGATTCAATTTAAATATCCTAAAACCGAAACTATTATTAGGTTGTGCATAATTGTTAAATGAGTTTGTGATCAGTCGATTATCTTTATTTATTTATTATTATTTTTTGTATATGAAGAAATAATTGTTTGTTAATAGAAATAATGAGTTCAACTTTTAAGAATTCACTTGATAATCCAAAATACAAGAAAATCCCATTCATATAGTATAATATTTTCTTTAAATACTGAATGCATATGCTGACATCGTAAATCGACTGCAAAATTGAAAAAAATGTTTTCTCTTTCAATTGACTGCAAAGTTAAAAGTTATTTTAATTTCTTCAGCTTTCATGTTTTGAAACTCTAAATAAAACTGTTTTCGCATTTTATAATTTTAATTTTAGCACTGAAAGTTTTCAAACTGAACAATTTTTAATATATCCTCATAAAATCAGGAAGACAGGGCACATTTCTACAACATGAGTTTGTAAAAAATAATGGGAGAAATTTTATCTCTTAATTAAAAAGGAATGCTTGAAGAAATGCAGATTGCACAAAACGAAAATCAATTGCATTCATTTATTTATGAAATCAAAATTTGGCGGCAAGTTTTACCTTCCATGTCACAATATTGCAAATACTTTCAATATTTATTTAAATTGTATCCAAATTTTACTTCTGTTCTAAAATTATATTGACCTTACCAATAACGCTCGCGTCTGCAGAAAAATCTTCCCCAAGATTAAAAATAATAAAAAATTACTTGAGATCTAGCATTAGAGGTGAACAATTAATTTGCTTAGTCATTTTATCTATCGTATCAGCAATAACCAAAAATCTAAATCATAATGGTATTATCAACGTATTTGCTATAAAACTTATAACAAAATGAAACAAAAATCACATATTGTAAACTTATTTTAGTAAGTTGAAAACCAAATTTTATATATGAAGCAATTATTTTTGTTGTTCGATTTATCAACGATTTTTTTTGTGTGATTAAAATATTAACTTTATAAAAATAATTTAATTATTTATTATTTTCATGTATTTTTTTAGTTTTTACTTAACCAAATTGTGAAATGTAATAAATAGCAAAAAGCAATAAATTATTTTGTTGGGGTAAATTTTCTCAAGGCTCTGCAAGTCAACTTTGCATCGGGCCCCGCTTTTGTTCGGGCCGGCTCTGCGGGGAAATGACACCTTTGTTAGGGCTATACGAGAAAGTTTAGGGGAGACCATTCACGCTGGTTCGGTTTGCACAGAACACATCACTTGTACTGTACTAGTGAAATTTTGTTTCATTTGGAACCCTAGAAATGGCTCTAATGTCCTTCTCAATAGAGAACTTTAATTATAACAACCCTCCTTTCCAACTTATCCAACCTTCTCCTTTTTTGAATTTTTTTATGTACAGAACATATAACAATAAATCGTAAATCTTATTATTAGACATATTGCGATATTCATTATGCCAACATACAGTAGACTCTCAGTAATGTGGCTGGGGGGCTGCGGGGCCCCCCCCCCCCCCCCCGAGCTAAACCAGAATTCTGGATTTTATTTAAAATCACTGCAACTGTTTGTTCTTAATTTCCCTTTTTTAAAAAAATAATAAAAACGTGAGAACAAGCTTTCTGTCTCGACAGGCTCGAAAAATTTCCTACTTTTCTAGTCATTCCACTTGTACTTGTAGCGTTGACGCGGTCGAAAACATTTTTTGTCTAGTTATTTCAATGTATTTTTTATTAACTTATCGAAAGTATTGTACTGTTCTTTATGATTCTTATTATCAGGTGAGTAAAGTCTGTAAAGTGTTTGGGTTTGCATAAGCCATTAGGTTTGACATTCGTCACGACGATACAAAATTTTTATGACCTCAGCCCGAGTTTTGGATTCGCCACTGCTAAGAACATCTCAAGTAACCTGATATACGAGCTTGTCCTTTGGTTAGCTCTATTCTGCAGAGAAAAAGAATATACCCGTTTTTATTCGAATTTAAAAAGGAACGATCGATCCATGTGTTAGAAGTTCTGGATAGGCGACGCATTGTCGAATACTTGTGAAACTATAAAGATTTGTTTTAACATAGAAATGTATAGGAACGAATTGGGACCAAGGAAAAATGTCATACTAACGAGTGGGGTATTAAAGAGGTTGCACTGTAACTATATACAATTCTATTGAATTTGTTTATTAAAGGGTTAACTGTAAGTTGGGAAGTTGTCTCATATTTGACTTTTAACGATTGTTTGAAAAAGAAATGTAGAACATTACACTGTAAACGCATCTTCTTTGAATTTAATTTTTAAAACAATTAAATTCAGTAGCCTGTGACGACAATTTCTTCACCCGAACTATACACTAAAAAGTGTTGTTCCTTGCCAGCTATTTGGCACCTTCGCTTTCCAAGTATGAATTTTGGTTTGTGAATGTCAAAATTCTAAAAAGTTTTTGACATGAGCAACAACGGTTTTCATAATCTAAATATTAATTTTCACCATGATTAATATTCCCTTTTCTGAAAATATTTTCAATTTACTTTAGAAAATGATATACTATCTTCTTAGTAATTATTTTAACAAAAAACTTCGTAAACTTTTTTTCACTTGTGACCTTTAGACATAAGAATGTGGAAAATGAAGAATGAATTAATAATATAAAAAATGACAAAATTATCAAATTCATCATTCATTAAAATCATCTTTAAAGTTCCAAACTAAATAGTCATATTAAAAATACTGTTCCTTCGAAAGTGTTAATTAGCAAATTACTATCTCGGGATATAAATGTGAATAGTTGTATTTTTCTATAACAAACTTTCAGTAATGCAGTTTGTAATTTTTTCACACCAGTTCCAAGTCCTGGGCGTAACACATTAATGCCCAAGTCGCATTTTTGCAATAATATTTTGTAAACTAATATTGTATATATTATATATCGTCGACATATAATGTATATATTATATGTCGTGAAATCAATTGGAAAATTACTAAAAAAAATCCTGCCGGAAAAATATATGTTTTAGTGCCCTCCTAAGCCTAACGAAAAAATTATTTAAAAAAATCTAGAATTCTGTGAATTTCCAAAAAAAAAATCGTTGTATTTACTGCTATATTAATCAATTAATAAATAAACAAAGGAACCCTTTTCTTCTTGATATAGCAAAAAAACTATTTTCGAATCTGACTTGAAAGCTATTAAAGAGCCACATTATCAATCGAACGCCTGCTAAGTGTTGCCATCGATTAAATATAGAAAAAAGGAATACTTAAAAATATTTTTGTAAAATTTATGTTGAAAAACTAATCCCTGTGAGTTTATAACGCTTTTTAGAAGCATCCCTAAAAAGAGAGGCTAGGCAAGGTTAAACTTTGATTGTAAACCACTAGGCATCGCCATAGTGGACTGCAAAAAGGACCTACCAGACGCCCACTGTATTTCCTGCAAAAATAGACCTACTGCTGCAAGCCCCATTAAGAATACATCCTGTTGTACAGGTAAGGCCAATCGTAGGTGAAAGGGACCAATAACTAGTCCCCTCTAAATTTTAATTAAAAAATACAAACTTTGAATTTAAAAAAAAATCTTGTTCGTCAGCAGGAAGACAAAAGTAGGTTCCTTTTGTCTGGAAATATATAAAAAGAAAATTTCACCCCATCCCCTCTGCGATTTCCATCTCTAATTTCATAAGGGGTGGCGCTATGCAGATGAAAGAGAGTGGAAGAGAATATAACCGAGATGAGAGCTTTACAAAAAGGTGTCACAAGCTTAAGTTCTAAACAAAAGGAAATTAAGAGTTGAAAATCACTTTTTAGTCCCTAACTTCTAAGCAATTGCAGGCATCGAAAAGTTATCAATACAAAAGTTGTCCATTATGATGAGGCAGTAATTCGACTATTTTAAATATCTTTTTATCTTCAATTGCTAGGGAGTTATGGGGAAATTAAAATTCTACCCCACCCCCAACATGCCCATTTCTTTTGAGCTGGAGAACTCACCTGGGATTTTCACCCTCACAAAAACACATCACTCACCAGTTCATATCCAATAAAAAGTACCCTAGTTATTGTATTCACAAGATAACAAGGGAAAAGTGTTACACACATATATATGAACTTTCAAACATTGAGTGGTTTGGAGTTCCTAGCAGAGATGTAGTGGAGCCGGAATGCACAGGAAAGCTATTCCAGCACTGCTTTTTTTTTTTTAACGAGAAGTAAATTAGAAAAAATTGGGAAAAAGTCTTTAAAACAGCGCGATATTTTTCACACAGGTTAAAGTGTTCCGGTATTGCTTTTAGAGCATCCCGGTACTGCTAATTTAATGACTACACCACTGGTTCCCACAGAAAGGTGCAGAAATTTTCCTGACGTCGCATCATGGAACCATTACAACAGGCAGTATTCATGTAAAAAATTGACCTTATAGCACAACGAATATTAAATTTTCGACCGTTTACTGCACAGAGCATTTAAGACAAATATATTTCCCAATTGGTTTTTTCAATGCGTGGCTGATCAGTTGCAACTGCAAAACAGTCGAAGGGCATTATCAACTACTGAGTTGATTCCTGTATATAAATTATTTTTTTCTATATTTCAATGCGAAATAAATTCCAACCTTCAATTTGCAACAAGTGTAGCTTCATCCTCAAATGTGAGTGCATCCTCTTCAGGGAAAAGTGAACTCTCATCATCGACCATTTCTTGTGCCTTTCTTCATCAGTACGCAAATTCTTTGCCAATTTTTTTAACCAACTTGAATGGGCGGCATCACTTAAATGCATAAACCAGCCAAATCAAGCCAATATAAAATGCAGTTGTTCATTCACATAAGAAAAATAATACAAATCATTTAAATCCTTGCCATTTGTAAAAATATCACAACAAAATAAAACACAAAACAGGCAAATAAACTAAACAAACAAATTTTATTTAAACTAAAATCCTGGAGGAGGATATTTACAGAGAAAATCTTTCAGAACTACTGGATATAAAGCTAAAAACTTGAATCGTTCTCCCATTTGATTTGGATTCACTAGCATGTCATATCCTGTTTTCAGAGATTTTTGATTTTCTGGAGTAGCATGTTGCATCAGTCTCTGTTCAAAAGGGTTAAAAAATGAGTCAGACAAATGTAAAACATATTTGTGCAATGCAATTTATGATGCAATAAATCATATGGTGCAAGTCTAATGTAACTTCATTCCCATTATTGTGCTGGTTTATCAGTGTAGTATTCTGTATTGTCTAATTAAATGACCTCCCTTCTGTTTTGGGAATATGTTGTCATACAGGGTGACAATTATTGAGCTATATGGAAATAAAAAATAAACTTTTCAAAAACTACCAAGTTCAAAAGTTTTATTCAAATTTTAAAAGTAACTACAGATATTCGGATTTAGTTTATGACATGTTCGATATGCTTGCCATCAATGGCTAAGATGTGGCGCAAACAAAGAGAAGAATTCTGCAAAAATCGCTGAAGTGTCAAGACCTCAACACTACCAGTTCTCTCAAACTTTTCAATCATATTTTTGATTGTTATATCACTTAGACCAGTTGTCTTCAGCTTGTACTCGGTCGCAAATTTCTTTTGAGCCGCAATCGGTTTGTTATTGCTCGAATAGTAGGCCTTGACGATCCATATTGCTCAGAAGCACTGTATTTCAACGAAAAATGAACAACAACAAGAGTGAGCATGCTAAAAAAAAATCCAAACATGCCCTGCATTCAACCGCCAAGTTTTAACTGAATCTCGCCAACAGTTCGAAAGTCATCAAGGTTTTTTTTCCATATAGCTCAATGATTGTCACCCTGTATTTATTCAACTAAGAGCCTATAGGACACTTGAAATGTTAATGGATTATCTGTCATTTTTGTATTGAATGATAACGTATGAATGACTTGACTTTACATTATAAATGCAAAAATGCCATAACTTGATGCATGAATTGAGTTTGGGATGCACTGGTAAGTGGTTACGCAAGTTGTTGCGAATGGCATCACCTCACCAACCAATCAGATCATCCAAACTGACGTCAGCTGTTGTTATTCTGTTTTCACTTGCAGATGTATCTGTAACTTCTCAATGCAATGTTGTGTGTTGTGTTGTGATTAAATGTCTTTTATGTGTTACATCCTTGCCTATTCAGCATTTATTTATTCTTTCAGCCAAAACTCAACATCGGGTAGATGTCAGCCCTGCATTAGCTTTTGAATTATTGCGTAGCAGAGAGTTACACTACACAAGTCATTTGGAATTCTTTCACTTTTCAAAATCACTGATTCACCTGATTAACATTAATGAACAGAATTCTATAAAAAGACATTAAAAGGAAGTTTTGTTTTATCATAACGCATGTCCCTGTTTTATCATAATGCGTGTCCTGTCAAGAAGAAAATAAGAAATAATAAAAATAAAAAAGGTTTTAAAAAACACACTTTTATAGGTGTAGTTGAAAAAATGTCAAAATAAAATCATAAAAGTGAGAGGTGTTGATAAAAATACTATAGGCTAATTGGAAATTTAATCACATTTATAATATATTTTAATTTTTAATCAATGTTTAGAAATTTTCTTTATGATATTCATCGTGGCTTAATTTCTTTAGTATTGTTTTCAGAACTCACGATTTAACTTTTTTGTTTTGACATTCATATTTTTGATGAAAGAAATTTTCTTCTTTTAACAATACTAATAAAGCATGGTTCTAAAAATCTTATTTTTATTTTTTTCCTACTATTTTTTATTTTAATATAATTCATAATCATAAAAATTATAAAATCTTAAAAGGTTTTTTTTTTTCAATTTCACTACCATGTGGCACTCCTCATATGGAAACAAAATTAAAATTTACCGATTAACTGATAATTCAGTTCTGAAAATATTAAAATATTGTATTGACATGGGAAACACGCAATTGTGGAAAATTTCAGAACTCTGGCACATAGAGAAGAAAGAAATAGATTACAAAAATGCCACCTTTATAAACATGAAAAAAAAGTTGTTAAATTAAACATGTAAAAATGAATAATAATTCATATTATTCATTCATCATGTATACATTTTAAGTATTTGTACAAAAGGAAGTTGAATGCTGCCATTTTGCAAACCTCTTTACACAGACTATTCTGTATTTAGTATTTGAATAGAACTATAATAAAAAGAGTTAGTGTTGATTTTTTAAATACTTTTTAGCAAATTCTTTGGCATCTTTTTCAAAGTAAGAAATATGCTTTCAGTTTGGATAACTGAATCACAATTCAGTGATTTAATTGTTATGGTATTTATAAAAAGAAATGTGTTATTGTATAAAAGAATATCATTGAGGAGCCTCAAATTAATATTGCAAAAAACTTGTCAATCTACTTTTTACAATGAATGTTAATAAAGGAAACATTAGTCATTTGATTTTTATTCTATTTTAGCATTCCTGAAATAGTGTGACATTCAACCATTACTACTCTACTACATTTGACATGTATAGTGTATTTGCTCTGCGGACCAAGCAGATGGGAAAGTATGCTAATTGCATTTGCAGATGTTTCACAGATGCATTCCAGGAGTACAATGGCGGTCAAATGACTGGATGTGATTGGTGATGCACTGTGAAAGAGTGCTAAAGAATTCTGGATGATTTTCAACTTTTTTCCCTAACAACCGGTCCTCGAAACCAGAGATAGATTCTGGCAGAAGCTCTGTTCAAATGTATGTCCAGCAAGTACTCAGCAGAGAAATATTCTGTCTATAATAGCTAAATATATTAGACATTTTAATGGAAACAGTATATATTTTGTTATTTAATATTTATCCAAGATTCAATGGATGTGCTTATTTGTGTAATTGAAACTTGACTCTAGTACATCACACATGTCATTAACTGACAATAATATAGATAAACAAACAAAATCTTTCTTGGACAATAAGTAATCCTTAAAAATCGTTAAAATGAGTTATTTACTAATTAGGAAATTAAAGTTTGAATAGGAAGGTCATAATAATTGCAAAATTTAAGTAATTTAACAGTAAAAAAAGTGCCAGATGATAGATATGATGAAAATACCATATGATTTATATCAACTAATATTAAATATCACACCAGCTTTAATAAGTTCAAATCCATTACATACAATCCATATTGAGGATTACAGAAAAACTGCAAAACCAGTTTATTTACCTCTAGTCTGATATCTATTCCCATATTTTTCAAGAAGCTTGCTTGAGTGACAGGCCCAAAAGTGACAGCTACAAAAAGAAATTACTTTTTTACATTTATAGAATAAGAAAGAAATATTTAAGATGCTTCAGGATAAAGGCAATATGGCCTTGGGGAAACATCATTAAGGAATTGCATTGAAACAATTAAAATAACACATTTGATGCAATGAAGTATAAAAGGACAACTTAAATTATCATAACAATTATTTGATAGTGCAGTGATAAATTTATGAGTTTCAGAAATGAGAATCAACTGATTCGCAATTTCAATTTGGAGTATCAGGTGATTAATCTTGGACAGAAAGGATTAAAAACACTAACTTACGGATGGATTAGGAACAAAATTCAACTGATTAACACTCGATAACAAATGGATGCAAGATAATAATTTCTCACTTGAAGAAGAGTTCAAAAATCTAGATTATTTTGAATTTATTTCCATTTTGCAATTTTTGAACAAGGAACAAACAAAAAAATAAGAAAAGCATGCACATTTTTTCATACTCTTATGCTTGACTGTCCTATCCTACAATTTTAAATCTTACTTCTGAAATATTCTTCACATGCAAAGGTTAGATACAATTTAATGCTCTACGTATATATTTATTTTGGTGTAATAGCTTAAAGGTCTTAAAAATGAGCTTTTAAATTAACTGAACATTCTTGCATCTAATTGAATCTTGGAATCTTAAGAATGTTTTATCTTGAAATTTTAAGAAAGTATACATATGAAGATTAATTATTTGTTTTTGAAGTAGGAAAAGTAGTTTTGCAACTTAGAGGATTAAAACCATGAAGCCCTTAGTCTTTGTACTGATGCCATTCTCATACCCGATTGCAGTTTACAAATGTGATGTCTCGTATTTTATGGCATGGATATAAAATGAGAACCAGAGTGGAGTAACCCACTATTTTTACTTATCATAGCTAAGCATGATACTGAACTGAAAAACATAACATCTTTCAAACCCTGTGTACATCAAAATGGTTTTGGCTGCCTTATACTAAACAGTAGTACTTGTAAAATGGTTTACTTTCAATAATTACAAAATAAAATGTCTATCTCAATTTAAACAAAAATGTTGGTTGGTCCATAATGGTTTTCAACATCTCAAATGTCAGTCTGATAAACACTAAATAACCAATCAATGTAAATTTATTCAACTATTGATGTTGAAGTGGCATATTTAAAAATTAAAATGATAATTTGTTTTCAAAATTACAGATGCAATTTTTCAAAAAATGCAAATATAAGCAAAAATTTATACAACAGAAAAAAAAACTTCTTTTTTCTTTAGTATTTCTCATATATTAGGTCATTCCCACTATTTGGCAAAGACATCAATTATATGTGTACAAAACAGAAAGAACCATATTTTTTTTTCATGTACCAATAATAAATTAAAATTTATAAGATTATCATAATTGAAAAACAAGAAAAGTTTATTATTATGAAAGAAATTTTCTGAAAGGAAAATTAGTTAACACTTGGTTGAACATTTCTGTAGTACTCTTAAAATACACATGCAATCAATACATCAAATTTACACAGGTAAGATTTCTGAAAAAATGCCTTATACATTTATAAACAATACCATTCTCCATAAGACATTAAGAAAGCAGTGTTTTATAATAATGGATTATTACCTTTTCCACCAGCATGTTTCTTAAGGAACTGAAAGTCGACATCAGCTGTTAAATCGGCTTCTCCGACATTTTTCAACGGATCATGAAGATGGTGCTTTTTAAAGCTCTAAGCATGAAAGAAAGCTAATATCATTTCAGATTCTGAAATTGTAAATGAAAAATGATAAGGAATTGCTTAACAAGTTATAAGAAGAGATCAGATTAAGAAAAAGATTAAAGCAAGCTTCAAACACATCAATATCGTCACATCAATAATAGTAAATTACATTCCTTAATGATTATGTTATGATATGCAATAAAAAGAAATTTTAAATGAAGAGCAACTATTTTGCATTTTTACAATTATTCAATATAACATATTACCATGAAATATTTCATTCAACTCTTACTTACAATAAATATTTACTAGAAACATATTTATCCAAAAAAAAATGTTTTATTCTCTTGCATGAACTAAATAACATTTCCCATTATTAGTGAAAAACATTAGAACTCTTATTTTGCATGAAAAATTCAGTACGGTGACTAACCAAAATAAAGAAAACAAGTTCAAATATTAGATTTTGTACAAAATTAGCAAAATATTCATTTTGCATTTAAATTAAAAGTAAGTTAAAGTAAGTAGTAAGTAAAACAATTTCTAATTCAAAAAAAGAAAAAATAGAGATTCATACATCACTAAGACAGAAATCAGATTGTTCATGATTAGAAAATGTTTTGCATCTAAACTCTTCTGAACCCATCACTTTAAATAAAGTGAAGAAACGTGTATTTTTTCCAGCCACCTGAATTTACTTCAACAAATTTTAGAAGCCAGCATGAGTACTGAATACTACAAAGCAATGTATTTAAAAATAGAAAATAAAAAAAAATCCTAGCTATAATTTTAATCAATTTTATTTCATAAAAAAATCTTAATGGGAAATATTAAAAGTTTCGTTTTATTAATAAGTAATAAAAGAAATGCATGAAACAAAATGGATACTATAGAAAAATTACTATAGAATAAATTTTTAGAAATTAGAAAAGAAAATTATACTCGTTGTAACTTTCAGCAGTTTTAAACAAATACAACATTTACAAATAATCTTTACACTTAAAAAAACAAAAATAAATATTAAAAATGAAGCAAAAAATGCGATAGTTCTTTTCATTTAAAGCAATGCTTTTCAAATCAAACAGCAAACTAACATCCAAGGTTAATGCAGTAATATGTGCATAAAACAGACAGAATTTTTTTCCTTTTAAAAATTACTCTTCTTGAGAAATTTCCTTCAGAACCATGTGGTATATGATAAGAACAGCAGTATTATGCACCATAATTAAATATTACATTAAAATTTTACTTCTGAATGATTTAAATCAATTACTACTGTATAAGGGCTGAGCAAACAAAAGTGCAACACTTTAAATATTGGCAGGTTTTGTATTAATTATTTCTCTTTCTAATAAGTAGGATTTAAATTTATGCAGGACTCTAATTACAATTGATAATGAAAATTTTCTTGTAAACATTGCACTAATAAAAGACAGAAAATAAGCAAAAGGTAATAATATAATTTTTCCAGTAACAATACATGCAGAATTATTTGGTTGATCTCCGAGACAAAATGGAAAATAATGTCAAAACAAAAGTATACTTCATAAAATTATATTAAAAATATTCTTAGGTATTGAAGGATTCATTTATTGAAAGCATTCTTTTTAACTGAGTATGGTTCCGTGAATGTTGAATGCATTAGAATAATTTAAAAACTAAATTCCCGAGTGAAATTAACTCAAAAATTTGTTATTGCTAAAAGGGAATATATTTAATATGAATCTATATTCAAAGAAGGAATGTAAGGGGTGATCACTATTAAAGGTCGAATTCCAAATACATTTCCAAAGAGAAACACTATGAAAATCTATCACATATGAAAACTGAACATTTAGTTGATTTTAAAATATACTCTAATACGAAAGCCATTAAAATAGAGCAATTTTTATAGTAATACTCATCTTAGTGATTACTTTTTTAAATAGTTAATTTTCATTGCAGAAAACAAAATTCCATGACTTCTTCATAGGGAAGATAATATCAAATTTTAACCATAAAAGTATTTAACATTAAAATTTTTATTAAAATCAGCATGTATATAGTTTCATCTTGCTTACAAAAATGGAAAATAAAGAAAATTTTAAAAATACGAAATACTTACTCTGAAAGTATCCGTTTTGGTACCAAAGTGACCATAATCGGCAATGAGTGTTATTCCCCCTTCTTCTTTCATTCGTTTTGTGACATCATCTAGCAGAATACCAGACTCGGGAGAAATTTCAATGTGGTCTCGTTTTTCATCTTTCTAGTTGAAATTAAATGTTATAAAATTATTTGAATTCAGTTAAAATGCTTTCTGTAAAAAATATCAGTATTAAATTAATACTTAAAAACACACTTCTAGGATAAGAAACTTAAATGTGACAAATAAGGTAGCTAATAAGCATAAGGAAGTAATGACATGAAATGAATAATTTTAATGAAAGAACTAAATTCAAAGCTATATAATACTGCTTTTTAAAATTATTATGAGTCACGTCTAGTTGAAAATATTTTAATCTTATTTTTATATTATAACGATAAATAACTAGAAAAGATTCAAAATAAATGTAACATGTTTTGGAAATTGACAGCTTTTTCATTCCCACAAAAAAGAAATGGAACAAAATGCTGCACAAATCTCTAATTCACACAAAAAAATTATTGGTAATTATTTCTTTAACTAATTCCCATAGTACATAATTTTTAGAATAATGAGCAATCACGCTTTTGCACATTTAACAATGATATTAAGTTGATGGTGATACAGACTTTAGTTGAAGATTCACAATTGTTCTTTAAAAAATTTTGTAAGGAAATTTATGACTTTTATGGGTTGTTTGAAACCTGTAAAATTTAAAATTAACAGCATGTGAATAACAGAAAAGTTTTTAACGAAATAAAAAAAGCATTTATGGTTAGAAGCATATTTTACATTGAAATTAGAATGAATTTGAGAAAACATCCCACATTTAGAAAATATAAAACTCACCAATATATATATATATATATAATTACAACTAAAAATTTTCAAAAGTAAATAAAGAAAGAATTAAAAAATAATACATAAAACTTATAACTAGAAAATTATTTTTATAAATTTATGCATAAATTAATGAAAAATTTATTAGGAATACAATAAGGAAGTTTTATAAGGAATATAATAATTATATTACATCAATTAGAAGCTTTGCAGCTGGTGTTAGACTGCGAGACAAGACATATTGAAGCTCTCCATCTTTAACGTCAATTAAAACCTCTTTCCAGCCATCTGGAGTTTTCTAAAATAATATTTAAAACAAAATAAAAATATAATACTATCTTGAAAAAAACTAAAATATTTTTTTACAGTAAAGAAAATGACTAATATTACTTTTAATTTACTTTATAAATATTGTCTAACATGATGTTTTAGTTTAGTTATAGTAATGCCCCATTTTGAAGCAACACGATGGCTATTTTGGGACAGACTTCATAATTTTGAACCTCAGTCAGATGACAAGAACGACACCTGAGCTGCCCCCCCCTTCAAACTTCCTCACCACACCAACAGGAGGACGTTTGGCACCCTATGTTTGATTTAAAGTGCAACAGGCCCAATACATGACGGATCTTCAGTGGAACCAAGTTTCAAACCTGGAACCCCCCGGCCCCAAGGCCGAGACCCTACCACTAGGCCACCGTGCCCCCCAATATGAGGGAAAATTTCATTAAATGAAGAAAGACCAGATGCATATTACATTTATAATAAACAGAACACTCTCTGAACAGACTGATAGAATTATAATAAACTAAATGTTCCACAAATAAAAATTCCAGCTATAAAACACTTCCAAGAGAATAAATATTAGTTTAATTGCTCATTTCATTTGCAGGTAATCTGATGAAAGGTCACTGCAAGGTAATCTTAATGTACATATAATGAGAAAGTTTTACAAAGAAGGATGGGCAAAAGAGATTTTTTTCGTAATTCTTGTTTATTGATGCCATTTGGAAAGATGAAATTGAAAAAAAGGAAAAGGAAGAATAAATTGAAAGACAGGAATTTGTAAACTTGGAGAAACACCTTTTAGACTTCTGTACAGTACTTCAATAATTTTGTGAACATTAATAAATATTGAAATTAAATAAAAGTATATAATTCGCAAAAGCTTCACTGAAGACTCCAAAACAAAGTCTTTGACCACTGTTTACATTTCATAAAGCAAACTGCAGCAGTAAATGGTTCATTGATATTTCATTTACATTTCTGAAAAATAATAAACTGTTTGATGTTGGGTATTGTTAGACAGCAAGTGACAGAAATTTAATAGCAGTAAATAAGGGCCACAAATGTCATTTGCTTTTAATTTGAATCCAACAGACAAATATTTCTAAATCATTATTTCAAATAAATCATTATATTTTTCATTTCAACTATAATTATTTATACACCCACAACATCAGAACTCCTTCTATGAAAAATATATGGTTAATACAATAAAAATTAATCCTTTACAATCAAATTCATTTTATAAGCTTTTTTTATATTTTTATCATTTTATACAAGTTCCAATTAATTTTCCCATGGATACAATTAAAATAGGTCATTTAAATAATTTGTCACCATTTTATTATTACTACTTATACTATTAAAGTTAATATATAATTTTCTTCTAATTCTATACAAGGACCAATTCCTCAGAGACTAATTTCTTCAGCAGTATGAAGATTATAATTAATAAAAGTAGCTCTTATTAAACCCTTTACCAGTGTAGCAATCTGTACCATCTAATCAGACGACCCCCTTCTGTTTTGGGAAAGTGTTGTCATATTAATTTAACTAAGAGCCCATAGAACACTTGAGATGTTAATAGGTCATTTTTGTATTGATGATAGCGTCTATGAATGATTTAATTTTAGATTATGTGTAAAAATCCTATCATTTGATGCACAAACTGAGTTCAGGATAAAATGGTAAGGGGTTAATAAGTTTTTCAGAAAAAAATTTCTATTTTTATTTTTTCTATTTCTATTTTCTTTCCCCCAAAAAAAGTCTTTAATGAATCTGTCAAATCAGAAGGAAAGAACAATGAGAAAAGCACCATTACCTGGAATTTATGAATAGGCATAGCATCAAAAAATTCATGTGCCAGGAATAAAGAAAATGTTTCTGGTACAGTTGTTAAATGAGGATGCCATGTAATAGGAAATCCGTATTTTGTTTTTAATGTTTTCCCATGCAGATCCTTTTCTGCTCCTTCTGTACAAAGTCTGGACTTTTGGACATGGCACAGATGAGGACTGACCTCAATAAACTGCACAGATAATTTTAACTCTGAATTCGTCAGTTTAGAAAACACCTGTAAAGGAAAGAAGAAACACTAATCAGCAAATAATTAATCTTAAAATCTGTATTGAAATACTGACTTCACAAGAGTGAAAAAAGTTATAGGGTACTTTTCCATTAGCCGGGCGCAAGCGAAAAATCGCCAAATAATGTAGAATTCCGCCAAATTTTGGCGACATTTGCGCCTGCCAACTTGGCTCGCAATTGGCGACATTTGCACCCAGCGACTTGGCTCGCGTTTGGTTCACAATTGGCGACATAATTTTAGCCAGACACAAGCGAAAAATCGCCAAATAATGTAGAATTCCGCCAAATGTTGGCGACATTTGCTCCCGCGACTTGGCTCGCGTTTGGTTCACAATTGGCGACATTTGCGCCCGACTAACGGAAAAGTACCAGTTATAGTATATCCATATGCAAAACTAGCATTTAAAAAAGCACAATGCATTAAAGCAATCAGCAAACAATCAATTAACAGGAAATAGAAAGTCAGAAATATATATATATATATATAAAGTACACATTTCAAAACCTACTGTAAAGCTGTATATTTTTTAATAGATATTACAGCAGAGATCATAATGAATTAAAAATCTTTTCACATTAAATTATATATTTTAGAAATTATGATATCAAATTTAGATGCTTTTCTATTAGCACAACAGCAGTTACTGCCTAGCATAAATGTAGGCATAAAACGTCATTTTTCTGTTAGAATGTTGCTTGCCAAATTATGCATAAGTATACCAAGTACAGAAGCCTTATCCTGCACTCACACTTTCTGCAACAGAAAAAATGCTATACATGGTGCATATTTCCACCGCTGTTCTATTAATGAAAAAATATTTAAATTTTAGAAACAAAATGGGGGTTTATTCTAAAAAAATCCCTTGCTTTTCTATATTACTAAAGTACAAATAAATGCATTCAGATAAAAAATGAGGTTTACTTAATTTTTTAATGATGATTTTTCAAATTCAAAAAAATGATAGAAAAGTAAATTTAGAGAACTGCAAAGAATTTAACAATTAGACAAATTAAATATATGAATAAATTTACTGAATTTTTAACGTTTTTTTATTTCAGTTCTTATAATTCAACCATTCAACGATTTAATTCCAATTTTAAATTTTTTTATGTAATTTTTAAAATAATTTTATTTTTAATTCTCATATAAAACTTTCTCTTATAAACTTTTGAAATGGACATACAGCTATGCATTTTATTTACTACAGTGCTACTATGAATAAAATGTGTGTAGTGATAGAGACATACTGTATTTTCATTTTCAGCAATAAATATCTGATTATTTAGCTGCTTAAAAATGAAAATAAAATAATTACTGAAATAACAATCATTTTAAAATTAAAGTAAATATTATAAAGTAATAGAATTAGCCTATTATGTTATAGAAACTTTGACCAATATGCAATATTAAGAACAATATAATAACTATCTTTAAACTCAAACAGGAAGAAATGTAATAAATCAAGATTTCCAAAATTGTATTCCTGTTCTTAAAAAAATTATCAGTTCATACTGAAGTTTTGGAAAGAAAAGCTTAGAAACTACAGTCAGACATGACACAGGATTGGAACAAAAAAAGCTGAACTTCACAAATTGGGACAAACATGAATACGGAGAAGTAAAATAAGTATGATTAATTGAACAATAAAATGAAAAAATTTATACAAAAAATACCTGAGATATTAAAAATTTCGTAGAATTATTATATAAAAGAAGATTAATGGAAGAAAAATTTGAATTGCATAGTAAGTTTTGTTAAACTATAAACTTTAGTAAAAATTATCTCAATATAATATATGGCCATGTGAAAACTTTTTTCATTTATACATTATTTGTTATCCTTTTCATAAATTATTTTTTGAGCTAACAGTTCAAGCTTTCTTTTATACTTCAATCTGCTATTTTCCTCCATTTTCAATTTTTTTTATTACTCTCTTTCTTTGATGGGGACTTTTTCTTTATTTTTTTCTCCATTTCTATTTTCTTACTATCCAGTTCCTCCTGGTAGCATTTGCTTGATGACCTTAAATTTTTGCACATGTTACTATTTGCATCATGCAAAAATTCTTTTTCTCTAAAATACTCAACAGCAGACTTCCCGTTGCTCATCATTTTGTATTTAACATTCTGAATTGAAGAATATGTTTCAATATGCTTTCTTCCAGATCTTTTATTTATCAGATCTGACATTATGTTGAATATGCTCATGGAGCACGATTTTTGTTTGCGTGCTACTTGCATCTTTTGAGCACCCTACACCCTCCAACACATTAACAAAAATTTTAATGCAGATTTGCATCAATCCCAAGAATGATAAAATTCAATGCCGAAAAAACTGTAATCTGCATTTCCGTGGAAATGTGTCATGTCTGTATAGTAGGATACAGGAAATTTCAATAGGCTTGGAAAAGAAAATAAAGCACAAATAATGTTTCAATAAATTTACAGAAATGAAACAGTATGAAAATGAATAAAATTTATTCCATATGCTCTTATAAAGCTATTTACTCTAAGTATATCATCAGTCAAAGTACCACGTCCAGGTCCAAATTCAACAAGTTGCACAGGTTGAGGTTGTCCAACTCTGTACCATTCATTATAAAACCAGACGCCTATCAGCTGTAAAAAATATTAATATTCATGATAAACTACTAAACTATATAAATACTATTATTATATCAATTCCTTATAGTGTAAATTAATGTGAGGCAGAGCAAGTATTAAAAAAAATACAGTAACTTTGCTTTGAAAAACATTTTCAAGTCTTAATATAATCATACAAAAAATATTCCAGTATCTATATGAAAAATTTTGAAAACATTGGCCAGTTAAAATTCAAATACACGATTTGAATTCATCATTTGAGAAAGTACAAGGAAATTTCACAAAAGAAGTATTGTTGAACAAGAAACAAAATTTCTATTTCAACAAGGTTTTGATTTCGTATTTATTGGGAACAATGTATTTAACTACATAAATGATTCTTGAAGTAACATATCTAAAGCTGTACATTCATTTACAACTTCATTTTTCAATAAATTCATTTTTCTGGCATATTTCTACTAGCTCCACAGCAGCTCAATTCATCAAATGTGACAACCATATTATGTGGGGGGAAAAAGATGTTTTTGCCAACTTTGCAGTGAAGATTCAAGGCAAACTAGTATACGTTTTGCTGACTTTTACACTATATGGGAAAGTGACATTTTATAGCTACATTTGAAGCACTGAGAACGAGAGTGGAGCAATTTACAATAAACTGAGCTAGGCATAATATTTTATAGACATTGAAAGTGATTCATTTGACAAGAGCTACTATCTAGTATAGGACAGACAAAACTTTTTTGGGCTATTCCAGTTTTGAATAAAAACATGCTTTGCTTTTTCATATGACACATAGCATAGTTTAGTGATAATTGTGGCTTAATCCACTCTGGTTCTCAATGCTCATTTATGCCTGGTCATAACTGCCGTCAAATTAATGGAAAGGTACTGTTTTTCCTGATTTCTGTCCTGTATCTTCACACAGTTTTTATTTTACCAAGTATGTTTTAATCATGAAAAGATATTTTACGGAAGTAAACTAAAAAAACTTTTGTTACTCTATTTTAGAAAAAATAAACAAAAAAAATCTTTCATAGGAAAATTTCAAAAAAAAAATTTCATTTACAGCCATCAAACAGCATATGCATATAATGAATACATCACAAACCTCACCAAACACTTGTGAAACTTCAGGTGATGTAATAAAATCTCCACTGCTTCCAAAAACATCTCGAGACATGTAATACCCCTGTTTAAAAAAGAAAACAATTCAGAGAATGTAAAGAAATGTCCTTTTTCATTTTTAAAGTTCAAAAGAGCTAAGACAAATTACTTTTCAGCTTTGATCCTTTAAATAATTCTCAGCAAACAATATTATTTAGATTTGCATTTTCATTAAGAGGAAAAAAAGTCAGATATCAAAATTCTTCGAAAGATAGGTATGATCAATCTTGAATATTTTTATGATTTTCTGATATTTAATTTATTTTAAAATAATTAGACAGGTTACTTGTAAGGAGACTACTTATTGCAGTGATTCTTGTGATACGGCTTCAAGAAAATTTTTCTCTCATTTCTTCAATCATGTTTGCTAAAACTGACCCTCTTTCAAAAGTTCATATAAACTGTCTGTCTGCCATGAAAACTTTGCTCACCAAGTTGTCTCGATCACAGTGGTTGCTAAAGAAACAGGTTATCGTAGGTGGAATCCATTTTGAGTAGGTAGAAGTTCACGAATGATGTACTCTTTTTACCGCTGCAAACTGGCACCAAGAATAAAATAAAACCCCGACTTCCATCAGATTCCTCCTATTTGAAATGGATCTTCCCCAATGCAACCAGTTGTTATAACGACCACTGTCAACAAGTCAATTTGGCAAGCAGAGTTCTTGTGGCAGACAAACAGTATATAATGTTTTGCCCACTTTATCTTGTGTAACCGGAGAAAAATTGACAGGATTTTAACTGGCCAGGAATATGTTGTAGGGTGGGTGAAAATCTCAGCCAAGTTTGTAGATGGGTTATCCACCTCAAATGGGATGGAAATAGTGGGGTGGATGGGGGCTGAAATTTTCTTTTCTCAATATCTCCCTGGCTGTTGAAGATATAAAGATCATTACAATTAGATCAGCTAGAATTTTAATTATTAATCTAGCTTATTAGATCATGTAGAATTTTTGTCTCATTACAACAAACAACTTTTGTACTAAAAGTTTTTTGATAGGTGCCACTAGTTAGAAGTTAAGGGTTGATTTAAATTTTGCTGTTCTTATCGGCTGCAATACTTTATTGGTTTTGTATGAGGATTGCATGCATTTTACTAATCTTAACCTAGACAGAAAGGAATCTACCTTCACCTTCCAGCTTGCTGAGAGGAATTTTTTACTTGCATTTCTTGCTAGATTTTTGTCTCATAAGTTTTCTTTCAAAGTATAAAAATTCTATTCATTTAATTTTTTAAAGTTAAATAATTGCTTCTTGTGTGTAAATAAGTGTTGGTAGAAATCATCATTTGTTTATCATAATCATTTCCAAATAACCTAACTTATGTATGCTTTTTAAATATCTTTATTTATACTGTCGCAGATTTCTCCACCGACTTTTCAATTCAGAGTTCTGTCAAGAAAAAAAAAAAAAATCCTTTGAGTTTTCCTCAAACCACATTACTTAAGAACATTCATTTTAAGCATCATTCCTATATATTTAAGATATTATAACAAAAACATAAAATAAATGGTATTAATCACTAAGATGTTCAAAATTGGTATTACACTAACCTCTAAATGTGTGGATATAGCTTATTTTGACAATGAAATTCTTTAACTGTTATTTTCAATCAATGTTTGATTATTTCTCATTAGTTATTTCAGCAGTTTAAAGACACTAAATAAGCTGAGAATTTTAATTACTCTATCTTGTATCTTTAGATGAATTATTTTCAAGAATTTAAGCAACTTTCTTTATGTTTTTAGAATATCTCAACATCTAAGGCTCATGATTTTCCAGAGATATCTATGAACATTGCATATACTTAACTTACAGTTAAAGATAAAAGAAAATTTTACTTTTAATCACATCCCACATTAGACTAATACAGCTAAGCTTTTCAGATAACTTTGAAAATGAGTTCTTTCTCAGTTCTCAGCTGACAAAATCACCTGGAATTTTGTCTCAAATCAACATATTTCCAACTTATATACACAAATATAACTAATTTACTTTTATTTATACAGTAATAATCATGGGATGTAATGATCATTCTGTTATTACGAGTCCAGTGATCAGCAATTTGTTTGTAGCGATTGGTTTCGATGGAGAGACTGAGGCCAGCAGAAGGGTCAAAGGGCACATGAACAAGTTTTCTTTTGCTTTTTATATCCACTGAACTCTGGCCCAGCCACTTACCAATTTCCTCATTGATTACCACATAAGCCCTTTGCCTTCGTTGTTTGAAAACTAAACTCTCAATAATTTTTTAAGGAAGCATAAAAAATTGAATATGCATGAATTTTTTTCAATTCTGTACAATGTATCAATTTTCTGTTTCTAATTAAAATGAATTAATACATACTAACAATGTTTTTTTGCTATCCTCGTATACCTATAAATTTGTATTATATTTAAGTCATTTTAGATGTAATCATTCCGACATAGTGATCACCTTGGCTTCGACCCAAAGTGATATCTACAAGTGATGTTCACCATAAATTGTTTTTTAGGTTGAACATATTTCCTAACAACAGAGCATTAAAGTTTTTTTTTTCTCTTATAAATATTTACAACTTTTTTTGGTTAAATTACATATACTTCTGTCAAAACATGCTTCTCAATAAAACACTTAAAAGTATTTATTTTTTATAAGAAAATTATATATTTTACTTAAAAGGTTTTTGCTTTAAAGCTACCCATTTATTTCAAATACCAAGTGTCTTCCTTTTTCCATGGCATTTTAAATTTAATTTTCAATTCATGTGATTTTTTCCAAAAAATAAGTCCCAACAAAAGTTTGTTCTAAACCAAAAATTTGATTAATTAGAAAGCTCATAATATTATAAATAAAGTTCATACCGACTGCGGTGATGTTAAAACTTCTTTCATATAATCTGCCACGGAAATGGGACCAGTAGCTTCAATCCTTGCACATAAATAATTTAGTAATTTATTTTCAGTAGATGAAGAACTGCAGAAATTATCTAATGAAAAATAGAATTCAAAATTTAGTCTATAACAAAAAAATTCGATACCATAAGTGAATGATTGTTTAAATTACTATAAGGATTATAATAACTCTGATTATCTCGTCCCTTAGTTTTATTATTTTTTAATTCTTTAAAATGTTATCTACGACAGTATCTGAAGAATTTCAATAATCAGATAAAATCAAATAATGCAGATGAATATGTTAGCCATCAAAAGCGGCTAGTGCAATAACTATTTGAAATGTGACACGTAATAAATAATATCCACAATATAAGATATATTTCAAACTACATACAATTTTTAACTTCATTTTTGTATTTAGTTTAGTTTAGTTATATTTATGTTCCATTTATTCATTTTTCTATACTCAAATTTTGAGAATGCAAGGCTATAATATTTGTTTTTTCAAAGGAAGAGAATAAACCAAAATTTAAAAACAATAAACTTTTTTCATACTGTTTTTGAATATATTTGTTTTCACTTTAAACAAAGAATTCAGAAACAATCTGCTGATGGTAGGATAATAAACCATGATTAAAGTACGGCTCCGAAAAATTCGATGAATTTATCTTAACTTGATACCAATATTTAAAGTATGAGAAATAAATATCTCATATTTTGAGAGATTAGATTTATGAATATGAAAAATAAATATCAATAACGTCTGAAAAGCAGACGAAATTTATTTGAATTCGAAATTGTTTACTATTTGCTTTAAAATATTATCGTGGTTGCAGTTAATAAACCATTCAGTAATACTAGCCTTTGCTGAAATAGAGGTGATAGCATATATTTGAGCTGAAATTGTGAATAATATTTGTCGGTAGGTAAAGAATGTTAAAAAAATGTCTTTTATAGTATTAACTTGATACAAACATTAAGCTAGGAACATAACTAAAAATAAATTGGAATTTAATACTAACTGTTAACCGCAAATACTGAATACTTTTAGTTTTGTTTTGTTTTGTTTATTATCCGGCTATCACGATCATTCTTCTACGTAACATCAAGCCATCATTAAGCTGGAGGGGGAGAAAAATGTACTATCTCTCCGCCTAGGTGTTGAAAAAAAAAATAATAACTTGGAGCTTTATATAATAAATTAAACTTATTTATTTTTCACAAACGTTACTTTTTCACCAAAATATTTTAGATGGCTCCTGTATTTAGCAAAGTTGCTGCACGCAATTCCGCTTTAATTGGTGCTTCTGTAGGTATTGTATATTGGATTTCTACAGTTCGGCTTCGGAATAGATTAAAAAAGTAAGTTGTTATTATATTCTTTGTTTCTTTCTACCTTTTCTTTATGGAAGGAAATTGAAATTTTCCTGTCTGTGTTTTGACAATTCCTGTTTAATTTTTGCATGTCATGCAACCACTAACATTTCCAGTTTTCTTTCATGAAAATATTTATCTAGTTTTAGCCACCACTTATTGTTTTAACAGTGAAAAAGTTAAAAACCTTATTATGTTATCTGTTTTAAAATTATTATAACTTTTTCGTTAAAAGATGTTTTAATTAGAGGATAGGTATTTTAGTTCAGAGTTGTGAATAATGAACATGAAATTGTTTCCCTCAATGAATTGTGTACAAAATATAGTTTTGAACTTGAAAAATAAACTTGCGTGTAGGAACTTTTGCTACAATTAATTAACTTATTGTGTTAATGACTTCAAGGGTGTAACCTCATAATGTTGCAGCAGTTAATGAAAACTTGTTCAACAGTCATTGAACTTTATACAAAAGGAAAAGTTACTATTTTTGAAAGTTGTCTGTCTTGTTGTAATTATAAATATTACATCATTATATTACATTAACAGTAAAGAAAATATGGATTTGTGCAATAAAGTTTCATTATTTATCTGTTATTTTTTGGTAAATTATCTGTAAATGATCAAATTTATAAACATTCATTTTTAATAAGAAGCTCATATTGACAAGATCTGTCAATGATTTGCTGTTGCAAAATTCACATTGTAACAGGGTCAAATTTAGCCTTTGAACCGCTCCATTCAAAAGTAAAAAATTGAGCCACTATAGAACTACAATGTTAACATGCTTCAAAACATCCAAAGGTGGTAAATCTTTTTCCAAAAGAGAACATATACAACATATACCACTGATATTTCATCATAATGTTCCAGGCTGTTTATATTCGATAATTCTTCATCTGTTAAAAAAGTTTCCAAATCTTTGCAATTGTCCAAATTTATAAAAGAACTAACATCTTTTAGTTCATATATATGATAGAAAAAAACAGAAGTAACTGTTGTGATGCTGCTGCTGAAATAATTATTGTTCTAAAGAATTGATTGCAGGGTCAACCAGGTGGCAACAGAATTCAGTTTTGTATTTTTCCTGTACATCGATTATGGGCTCAACCTAATTTTGATAATTAAATTGTCCTTTTCACCGATAAACTCAATATCTAGGTATTGATTCAAAATTTTTACCTGCATCTATTTCGGATGCCATTTTGTCAGCATCGGCAAGAATGGCATTAAAGTGATTGCCCTATCTCAAATTCCTTTAAAAAAAAGATTGGAACTCTCCAAAAGTTTTATTGTTAATGCAATATCGAAAATTGTCCCCTGCATGAGTTTACTAATGGGATTGATATGATTTAATACCTCATACCATATAACGACAGAACAAAGAAATTTGAATTGTTGTATTTGCCTAAGTAGTCCAGAAGCTTCATCTCTTATTGAACCATCTACACTGGTGGCCAAATGATAAGGACCCTTGTTAAGGTGCAAAAAATTTTAATTTAATAGAAATACAATAGCTCTCAATCAGTTGTGAAGAATCGTGGGGTATGCAATCATCGGAGCTCTCATCGTACAGTGAAGAGGGCGACCAGAAAGCAATGAAGCCGAAAAGGGATTTTTGTCCTCATTGTTTCACAGAAAGCTGATAATGAGTTGAAACTTCAGTCAATGGTTTTCTTTGATGTCCATAATATTTACATGTATTTTCATAAAAATAAGTACGAATATTTGGGGACATATAAAAGTTTCTTCACAACATCCCAAATTTTTCCGCATGTTTTTTTCTTGCAACATGCAGAGTTTTCAGCCAAATTGTACGAAACTTGCAGAATACTTGACAATATGTAAAAGCAGCATTGTATCAAAATTTTAATTACATAATTAGAATATTACAGGAAATATGAGTATTTGTAGTAAATAATTTTATTATGCATGTGCAAAAGATAGCTTAATTTTTCTTGTATAACTTCGGAGCCAGGTATATAGAGCAACATATATAAAAATTCCAGTTCAATACCATTAATATTCAGAAAGATATTGGTATTGCAGCGATATGAATTTTGGTACACTCTAAGAGAAGCTAAACGATAAGGGCCCAAGCAAAACAAACTGAAATTGAATTAAACTTGAATCTTCAAATAGATCCTTGAAATTCAAATTATGTATTTAATTTATTAGTATACATGTGTATTCAGGATATTCAACTTCCATAACATTCAATATTAACTGTTTGAAGATTCAAGTTTTATAATTTCAGTTTGTGCATGGATCCTTATGATTTAGCTTCTCTTAGAGCGTACCAGTAAAATGTGAGTTCCAATGATTGTATGTCCCACAATTCTCCGCAACTGATTACGAACCATTATATTCCTATTAAGTTCAAATTTTTCGCATCTTAGAAATGGTGCTTAGCATTTGGCCACGTTCTCGTAAATGCTAAGCAATGCATTTGACCAATTTGATAGCTTAACAGCTTTATAACATCAATTTGACTTTCCCACATGATGTCGCTGAGAGGTTTTGAGGTTAGTTGTTCAACATGCTTAAAAAAAGATGGCCCTTCTAAAACTCGAAGAAAAAATAAGTACAATTTTTGGACAATATTAAAGAAGATGGCTCTTTCTTATGATGATTGGCCATATCATTTACCAGGTAGTATAGTTTTTACCATGATTTGCATGAAGACTTTACGGGAAAATAACGTTTCTTCCAAGAAAGTTACCTTATTTTAATTAATACCGACACACATCTAATTATTGTACAAATTTGAAATTGATCTTGTTGTGAAGGGTGGTATCAAATAGTGTTTCAGTAGTATAAAAAAAATTCTGAACTGTTCAACTTTCAACAATTTTAGTATGCAACTTCGCTGAAAAAATCTATAAAACATTAAATAACGAAAAATCTACATCGAAAATCGAACAAATTGCTTCGAGGTGTTTCGGCTCCTGTCGTGGGCTACCTTTCTGCCAAATTTCCTACCTGCAGGCGCAGTGGTCTCTGCACTGTACCACACACAGACAGACACATAGATACACAGACATTGCTTTTTATACACATAGATTACTGGAGTAATGCCTTGAAAGTTTTGTGGTCCATAAAATTAGATTGTTTTATTGTTTTTCTGAAAAGTTTTGTGGTCATTAGTACATAAAATTAGATTGTTTTATTGCTTTTCAGAAAGTTCTCTAATTAATTCAGAAACTCCTTTCCAATTTTTTTTCTCACTTTGTTTTGGCAATTTTGCCCCCATCGATTTTTTTTTTTTTACTCCGTGCCGGGGCACGGACTAACAGAGTGTTTGTCCGGTCCTTCATTGCAATCTTCTAAAACTCAATGTCTTTTGAATTGTTCTTTTTATTTATGTAGACCTTCTATTTAAAGATTTAGAGTTATTGTCATGTGTTTGAACTTGTTAAAAGTTCATTTAATTATAAGAAAAATGTTCATTGTAAATGTTTTTAAAAATCCTAATAAATACTTGGAAGTATTAAAAAAAATTGAAAATATGTTATTAAATATGAATTAAATAAACTTTATTTTTTTTATAAATTGTAATATATTTATTAAATTTTCATTATTTTTCATTGAATATATAAAATTTTCAGGGCAGAGATTGATGAAGTTGCATGTGCTTATGCTCAAGTGAGTTTTTATTCAAAAATATATTTTGTTACCCTGTATATGTATGAAAATTACATTTTAAAATATAATCTATTTAAGCCTCTTTAGCCTGATAAATAGATTAGAATTTAATCATTTCGTTTTTGCCTATAGAAATTTTTATCTGTTTATATACTTTTTTACGCTATTTGTAATTTAGCGTAATGCATTTGTAAGAAAATGATTTGTTGGTTTGAAGATATTGCCAAAAAGCAAGTATACTATACTAATCTTTTTTTTTTTTTTTTTCCCCTTGAAGAATTTGCTTAATTATATTTCATAATGAGTAATTTGTAGAATATGAATTTTATTTTCAATAAAGAATTACACATGTTTTATTAGTTGATGAAATTTAAAAAATTATATTTAGGTATTTTATTTTCCCCTGTAATTAAATTTGTATAATTTTTTTTTTTTTGAAGTCTTTCTTATTGCACTTGAACTTGTTCGTAATATACTTAATATGTAGTTTTAATAAATTAGTTTGCTTAGAAAGATTTAATAACTGTAATATCTTATTATTTTAGAAAGAAGGGAGCAAAGAAAAAGTCCAGGTTGATGCAAAATTTTTCGGGTATGTGTGGCTTAAATATGCAAGTTTTAGAAATATGAAAAATGAAGTTGAAAATAACCATAGCAAAATTCTTATTGGTAAAAGAAGGCTGTTTGTAATTTGTAGTATAACAGTCAAATATTAAATTTTAAAAAACTTTTCAGTATAACAACAATAATAAGTCTTGTCCTTTTTGCATTTATAATACTTTTTATAATTTATCTAAAATTACAAAAAAATAAACATTATGTGTTTCTTAAAATGCTGAATACTCATTGGTTCTTTTTAACAAACTATATATTAATTAAAATAATCTGCAAGTTTACATTAATTTCCATGTATGTATTTGCAGACAGTTGAGAGCGATTTTAAAGATTATTTTGCCAGGAGTTTTTAGTCTCGAGGTGTGTAAATTGTTTATTATTTTTTATGTGTATAAAATTTTTTATCTGAATTTGTTTCACACAAAAATATGCAAATGTTTGTGTTTCATTTTTACATGCAATTTTTTCAGGCTGTTTATGTTGCTTTAATTGCTGGTACATTAGTTGGAAGAACGTTGTGTGACATCTGGATGATACATAATGGAACTGTGATTGAAAGGTACTTTTCATTCTGTATTCATATTGTTATGAAATTTTATTACTTTTATGTCACAGAATAGTGACAGGTTAACAGATAGCAACATCTTTTTATTTGTCATCATCATTAGAAAATTAAATAACCATTATATAGTGACTATTTATTTTCTGAAGCTGGTAATATATATGAAACCATATGGAACAGTCTTCTATAAATTATATGCAACATCATTAAATACACTTTTGCACTATATAAATTAAAATTGGATAAATGCTTGTTTTATTTTTATAATAAATGCACCAGAATGTAATTCTGAAATATTCTTTATTAAATATATTTAAAATAACATTTTTTTAAAGCATTTTATCCTGAATTTATTCTGCCAAATATCTGTTTAACATTCGGCCCGACCGAATATTCAAGAAAGGGCCAAATACTTAATATTCACTACACTCCTAGTTGTTATTATATGTGTATGAAACCAAACAAAAGATACTTCCCCCTGAAAATGCTGAAAAATTATTGTTTTTGCCTAATAATTTCAGGCTTTGAATGATAAATTATATGAAACTCATTAAATACACCTATGCAACTTAAAATTGGGTAAATGTTGGGAGTTTTTTGATAATAAATGTATTGAAATATAATTCTGTAATATTCTTTGTTAAATGTGTATTTAAAAGTATGTTTAAAAATATTATTAACCTGAATATGATTTATCGAATAGTTGCTGAATATTCATTACATCCCTAATTTTAATGTTTAAAAGTAGTTTTAAATTTTAATATTTATAACTGGGAAACCTGATAGTCTAAATAGACTATCATGTTTCCCATTATATTATTTCTCATAATATTATTTGTTGTCTGCTTTTGGTTTTTGACTTGTTATTTATTACACCAACTTTAATATAGGTTTGAAAGTAAATTCATCATTGTAATTTATATGCTACTGTTTCTGATGAGGCATTAACAATTAATTGTATAAAAACAAATTACATCTTTTATATATAGTAAAATCTAGGGAATCTGAACTAATTGGGGCTGACCTCTGTTCAGATTCCAAGGAATTTGGATTATCCAGAAAATTCAGTAAAATACTCTTGATACTAAATGCAGTAGAGTATTGACTTTGGGTACTCTGTGAAAGAGTACAGAAAGATCTAGCTGTGATTTGCATGATTAAGCAGGTTTAGTTCCTGACATCAAAAAGAAAACAGATTTTGTTTCTACTAATTAAGGTGCTGTATTCATTCTTAAATACCAATTCAAATGTTTCTTTTAAGTTAGAAATAATCATTAGCTTTGTTTCTGATTCCTAATTCTTATTTCCCTACATTTTTTAATGAAAAAGTTTTCAGAAAAATAAAAATATGTTCAGATTATCCGAAGTTTCGGAATCCCAAGGGTTCCACTGTATATAAATCTGCTATAATTGTTTGTCATATTGAGGGATCAGCACAGACTTTTTTTCATCTAATTATAGATTTTCTCTGCTCTTCATTAATATTTGAATCAACATACAGTAATACCTCACATTTATGTTCCTATGTTTAATGTTTCCTTTTGCTTACAGAACTTTTTGTTGATCACCTCAGATTAAGTTTCATTAGTAATTAATATAAGTGGTTTCCCATAATTTATGTTTTTTCCTGGTGTACACCACAATTCTGATTCTTTGAAAAGTGTTAAAGAGGAGTAAAACTATATTTAATTAATGGATTAACTAGCAACATATATTCTTAGAATATTAATCAGACTAAATTTTCAGTTAAACAAGTAATATATTAAGGTGACCAACTTTTTTCCAATGAATAGGATGACACAAATAAATTAAAGATAAAAAATATTGTAAATTAAAGAAAGATTTTATTCATTGCAATTATAATACAGAATATACTATAATATGATAAACGCATAATGAAAAGTTTGTAACATAATTTATTGTACAGTTTTCAAGGGAGGACAGAACTTACAAAAGGAGAACGGTTGGTCACCTTGAATGTATACAAATCACTTTACAATATAAATATTTAAATTTCTATCGATTTATTCTGAAGATGTTTGTTGTCTAGCATTTAATGTACTGCTCAGGTATTTATTGTGGAATATCTTTATAGGGCAATCATTACACAAAATGTTCCCCTGTTCCGGAAAAGTCTTGAGGCATTTATTATTGCAATGCCAATGGTAAGTAAATAAATTTGTGAACTTCAAAGGGAAAAACCTTCACCTATTTCAGCAGTGATATCTGTTTACTTTTTAGTTCTATGCTTGTACTTGAAGCTTTGATTCCAATATTGTTTTTTGAAGTCTTACATATAAAGCAGTATATGTAATAATGATTTATAATCTGATTGCTGAATAAATCAGATAAGTAATTTTTTGTTTTGTAATAGTTTGATATTTTTATATTAAACATTGTGTTTTTAGTTTTCAGATGGAAAAATTCAAAATAATCTCAATAATACTATGCAGTTACATTTAACATAATCATTCTGTTTCTCATGCTCTTAAGAGTGCTCTTCTAAGATAGGCAGAGATAAATAAACAATTTATACAATCATTGGTTCAACAATTGGCTTTAAAAATTGGCAGTTATGAAGTTTCATAACTTTGTTAACACACTGATAAACACAATGGCTGTAGCCGTTCAGTTTTCCATAGAAAAGTATGTGCAAGAACTGAAAGTGTGCGGTAACATGTTATTAGTAACTGAAGAACTCGTACCAATTTTCAAAATAACAATTAGTACACTGTCTGTACTTCTTTGTGTATATTCATTTATCATAGTATAGTAACATTTTCATTTATCATAGTATTGTAACATATTCATTTATCGTAGTATAATACCATTTACTGTGATCTTTTTTTTTTGTTGTTGTTGTTTTATATTACATATTATAATGCGAGTAGACAATGTTTTATATATGTGTAAAATATTTTTTTTGAAGATATATTTATTAACAATACTCTTTTTGTAATTTAAAAATATTTCTTGTAAGCATATTTAAGTATATTTTCTCATGTTTGAAATTTTATTTTTCAGCTCTCACTTGTAAATAATGCAATGAAAGTAAGTTAAAATTTTTCTTCTGATTTTGCATTATAAAGTGAATTTTTGTTATTAGAAATAATGCTGATATTTGATTAGTTATATTTTTCAAAATTAGGGGACTTTTTTTTTTAAATAAAAGAATGATTTTTAATGGAATGGTTTCTTTTAAATTAATTATATTTCATTGGCATTATTTTAAAATCTATGCTGCAGTAATTATATCTAAAAATAACATTTATGAGCCACTACATTTGTGATTAATCATTTCCTCTTATTCTGATTTTAGTACATAAATCTGCATAAAAACTTAATTATTGCTTTAGCATTTTATAAATTGCATGTTTCTTATTCAGATTATGTTCTATTTTTGTTCATCTTGTAAGTTAAATTTTAATAAAATAACAAAGTTCTCTAATTCACTAATAGAAATTATGTAAATGTGACTGCCTAATTTGAAATTAGTGTGTTGTTTCAGTTTTCAATGAAATGTTTATAGTGACTGAAATTCATTATTGTATGTGAATGTTAGTATGTTAAATGTATAGTACTGATTGTTGTTTTGTTTCTGAATTGTTTTTTTTTTTATCTTTCTGTGTTCATTTGAATTTTATTAAGAAAATAGATCTTGGATCTTTTTCTTCTTCTTAATTCACAAAGTATATGGTAATATTTTTTTTAACATATTTAAATTTAAAATAGACTTTGAAAACATATCCTTAAAATTTAACTACCTGAATCTTAAGAATATAGTAATTTTAATGTGTTTACTTGCAACAGCAATCAAGGAGAAAGTCTATATTTTATCTTATCTCTGCATAAAAATAAGGTATTTATAACTCCATGTGTTTGTTTTAAGTTGTCCTTGAGCTGCACAAGGAAAAAATGCTTACAATAGAAGTTCCCTTCTTGGAAACCAGGTTTTCCTTGTTGTCAGTTGCTTGAAAGCAAATGATAGATATCTTCATTCATTAGAAGCATGACAACTAAAGATATTCTTAAGTTCATTTTTTGATGAAACCTCTTTTGCTTTTAATGTTTATATACTTTTGTGGAACAGATTTTTATCATTTGCAGTTCAAATACTAAATCAAAATACATTCTAAAAATGCTTCTTCAAAATATGATGCAAAATTATAGATTGCAAAAATTTTTTAGGTGAATAAATTAACAGCCCATACACAGTTTTATAAGTATTATTTCATCCTTTTGAAAATTTATTAATAATATTTCTTTCTATTGAAAAGACATCCTACTTTTAAACTTTTTTCTATATCTTTATAGATAGATATACTTATCTTTCCAATTAGAGATTTGAGTATATTTCCGAATCTTTTTTTTTTTTTTTTGTTTATCATGGTTAAAATAGTTTTTATAAAGAAATGTGTTACAGTTTTAAAACAAGCAAAACCTTTAACATTTTTCTAACTCTTTAGATAAAGGTTTCTTAGACTATTTCCACACAGTAATTATTATATGCTATAAATTTTCATTTAAATTTCCATGTATTTATTCTATTCTTGTTATTAAAATTTCTATTTTAGTTCACACTTAATGAGCTGAAGCTTCTTTTTCGATCACGTCTTACCAAGCACCTGTATAGCAAATACCTTAGGTTGGTTTGATGTTTCTGTTACTCAATATATTTCTTATTTGTTTTTAATTCTTTCTTTTTATTTTTAAAGTTTGCATAGAAAAAATATAAATGATCTTTTTTTTTTTAAATTGGACTTATAGTCTATTATTTTTTTATTGAAAATTTTGTTATAATAATTTTATCTCTTCATAATTAAGTTGCAGATTTTCTCAGACTGATATGAATGTTCTTTGACAGAGTATTACATTTTTCATGAGTCAAAATTTGTTAAATTATGAAGCTGAAATGTACTCTTATAAATGAATTTAAGTTTTAAACTCTGTTTAATGATATTGATAGTGGTTGTTTTACTTCAGAAAACAGATCTAGAATTATATTAATGTTCCTTTTCGTATATAATATATTTATCTTAATTGAATTTGTGAATAGATAAATCAGAAGTGTTTTAAACTTTCAGCACCTAGCATGCTATCTTAAAATTATTGATAAAGGTTTGTGTTGAAAATTATTAATCTTTAATGTTAAATCTTATAAAGCTATTGAACTTCATTACCTAGCTTACAGATTTAAGCTCTTTCATACTACAAAGTTCCAAACACATATCAAAGGGATAGAGAAGGGTTTTCTTAAAATTTTCTCCAGTTTTGTAAAGCTTTTAGGGTGTAAAAACTTTCATAATTTAATTGCAATCAAATTTTGCTATGATCCCAAATTTGGGAAATGAATAAGAAAACGTTATATTAATTAATGATAATTAGAAGAAAATTCAATAACAAGTCATTTTTAAAAAATTAGTGAAATCATGTTGATACTTTTTTGTGACTGTTTTTGCTGACAAATATTAACGAGTTTGAAAAGATCTTGTGAGAAATTCACAATCCGAATATTTTTCTCCACAATAATTGAGCCTACATTGCAAGAAGCTGTGGGCTAGAACCATTCTTTTATATAATTGTTTTGCCACTCTATAATATATCTTACAAGGAGAGGGCACGACTTGGGAAATTCAGTTCAGGATGAAACTTGGCATATTGGTAGCATACTTTAGGGTGTTCACCCATTAACCTAATAAAGTGCAATGACCAGCCAATTAGTTAAATTGATCGAAAATGGCCCTCAAAATTTGGGCACAGCTTGTATACCAGTAAGTGATCAACAGCAGTTACCAGTCAAATGGCTCAGGTATCAGTGCGCCTGCCTGCGGTCCACTTGGTCAACTGTTTGGTCCCCGCAGTGTTTTTTATTTTTTTCCAAAATTATTCCAAATTAAATGAAAAATTAAAGAAATATTTTTAATTAAAATATTAATTTTTTGCATAAGATAACTGTTCATTCATATGATACTTGATTTATATTTAAAATTTAATTTATATGCAGTAAAATAATTATAAATACTTCTTTAAATGGTGATAATTATAATGATGCTGATCATGAAACATTTTTGTTTAGGCTTTATCATTCATAAATTTTAGAAATTCATTCTACATTTATTAATTAATTTTAAATATATCTTCCGTTTACTACAAGTAATTCATATTTCTACATTTAATTACATACAAGAACCAGAATGATAATTATCATGAAAACATTAGAAAAAAATATTTTGACATCTTGTACAATTAATAAATGACGATTGTTCACAAGAACAATGGTTCTTTAAATGATTCTTGTGCAATTCCATCTTCAATCTCTGATACACTAGCAATGTATTTATTCATAGAATATTTTAACTATCTGTATCATGCTAATTTAATCAAAAAACGATATGAAACACCTCAAAATCCAAGTTAAATAACCCCGTTTGTTCAGTTTCTAAGGGAATAAGAGTAGCACTATAGAAGAATTTCATACAATAATGAGTAAAACCAATTACACATTTGTCCCTTTTCAATCATTGAAATTTTGTACCATCTGCCTACACATTTAATAGATTAACAGCTGCTCTCTACTATTTGCATTCAATCATTAAAATATTAGACAGTCCGCAAATGTATTCAATGCATTAACATCTGCTCTCTTTTGTTTTCAAGATAAGGTAAAAACGAAGTATTTGTAAATATAAAAACCCAATAATTTAAAACTTTTAATGATTTTAAGATTACAATTTTAATTACAGTTATTATTTAACACCATTAAAATGTATTTATAATTATTTTACTGCTTATAAATTAAATTTTAGCTGTAATTCAAGTATCATATGAATAAACAGTTATTTTATGCATAAAAATAATTAATATTTTAATTAAAATATTTCTTTAATTTTTCATTTAATTTGAAATAATTTTGGAAAAAAATGAAAATGAAAAAAAAAAAAAAACGCTGCTAGGACCGAACCATTGACCAAGCGGACCGTAGGCAGGTGTGCTGATTGGCTGGTAACTGTTGGGGATCACTTATTGGTATATAAGCTGTGGCCAAAGTTTGAGGGTCATTTTCTCCGAATTGGCTGGCCATTGCACTTTATTAGATTAATGGGTGAACACCCTAAAGGTATGCTACTAATATGCCAAGTTTCATCCTGAACTGAATTTCCTAAGTCATGCCCAGTCCTTGTTAGTATCATCTGCTGCATTGTCTTCTGAATGGAGAATTGAAGGAATGATATTTGAAGTGCTGTATTCTGTATTTTTTTAACTTAAATTTGAAGATCATTTAAGTTAATAATACAAAATCTTTCATTTCTAGTGGGATTACTTACTATAAAATGAGTAATATTGACAATCGAATATCTAATCCAGACCAACTTTTGACTCAAGATGTTGATAAATTCTGTGCTTCAGTTACTGATTTATACTCGAACATAAGCAAAGTAAGTATGAGTTTTGTTCAAGTATTTTCAAATAAATGAAACAAAATACTGGTAGAATTACCAACTGAAACTTTTACATTTAAATTTTTTTAAATTGTTAATTAATAAGTTTACTGTTGTAAAAGCCTTTCGTTCTTAAAGCAATACACACATGAAAATAATATTTTATTTACTTCCTTGCATGCATTGGAACCTAACATATAGTAAAATGCTTCTTGAACTAATTAAATTTTCCTAAACATTTCATCTCGGTTATTGTGCCCTAAAATGTTTGTGCTGACTTCAAGATTGTCAATGTCAAATGTCGTACTTCTGCAATATCATATGAATCCATTCTGGAAACAATAAAATAATTAAAAAAAAGAAAAGTTTGTTTCTAAACAAGGATTAATTTTATTTTTGAAAATGCATTTCTTTTACAAAATCTTTAGTTTTCTTTTAAAATGATAATGTGAACTTCCCAAACTTAATAGTATTATTCCTGCATTTTTACTTGCATAATTACAGCTTCCTTTTTGTGTGGTACAAGGCAAGTTTTAAACCATTCATAGGATTTAATTACAATACAGTTTACTTATTGGTTGCAATGAAATTTTCATCATCCTTAAAATATTGATGGATAATAGCTAGAATTTGGTACTTTTCCGTTAGCCGGGCGCAAATGTCGCCAATTGTGAACAAAACTCGAGCCAAGTTGCCAAGCGAAGCGATTTGGCACAAATGTCGCCAAGTGAATCAAACACGAGCCAAGTCACCAAGCGAAGCGATTTTCCATTAGCCGGGCGCAAATGTCGCCAATTGTGAACCAAACGCGAGCCAAGTCGCCAAGAGAATGGTTGTAAGAAATTTGGCGGAATTCTACATTATTTGCCGTTTTTTCGCTTGCGCCCGGCTAACGGAAAAGTACCTAGAATTTTTTCATTTTTTTTATCAAGCTGATGATTACGACAGTTGTCTGTCATATTTAATGTGGCATTACTAATATAAATAGCCCAGATCTGTCTCTTGGTAATGCTCTGACGTCACCAACAATAAAACACGAGCCATAACACTGCGAGACGTTAAACAGCATTATTTCATTGTTAGAGAACCTAAATTTCAGTAATTTTAAATTTAAAAGAGTAATTGTTGTTCTAATTTCAAATTTAATAGCTCTAAAATAGTGAAATAAAATTTTCTATGAAGTGATATAAAATTTATCTTGCTATGGTCAAAGTTCCCAAGAAATTTTAAATTATATTAATCATATATTTCAAATTAATTTCCGTTTTTTATAGAAAGTAGTAAATTGCATCAGTGGTATATCATGTGCATGATATAGTTTGGACGCCACGATGCATCTGATTATTTTTTGCAATCGTGATGATATAATTTGATAATATTTTTTGGCAACATTTGACAAGTAGAGAAGTGTTTTGTTTTGATTAGAATTTCGAAAAAGAATTCCTTTGAAATTTTAACTTTTGACTTACGTTTGACAAGCTGAGAATTTTATAATTATAATAAAATTGTTAATATAATAAAATTTTAATTATAATAAAAGTGTTAAACAATGAAAAATACTTCACACGGAAGTTACCAAGAGGTTTTTAAATATGAAAATAAAAAAAAAATAGAAATATGCAAATAAAAAAAATTCTTGTCATAAAACATATGTTTATTTTATTTGTTTTCAATCAATGTTAAACATTTCTCTCGCATATGTATCTATTTAAAAGCTTCAAATTTGACAGGAAATATCTTGAATGAAGAGGCAATTTGCACTCGTCATGTTGCATGGACGGGTGATTTTCTAGTTTTCATAATTCATATTAACTTTCATAATATATTATTATTTTGGTAATTACAACATAATAAAGAATCTTTGAAATAAATTTCAGATTTCTAAAAAGTTCTTATAAAAATTTTTTGATTGAAAACTGTTGCAGGATTGCAATCTGATTGAACATGAGTAGAATTGAAAGTTTCCAATTGCATATTTTAACAACAAAATATTTTATAAATTATTCTTTACCAAATTGATGATTTTTCAATGTTAAAAAAAAGGAATGAATTGAGATATCTTATATTTGTTTTTAAAAAGCAATATATTATTTTTAAAGTTTAAAAATGAAGCAATTATAAATGTTTTCAGATATGAATTAATTCTTAAGTACATTCTTATGTATGAATTTTCTTCATGCCTATATTTCGATACAGAAATTTGAATTCAATTAGAATTGAAAGTTAAACTGCTTTCTTTATTGTCATGGTAAACTATTCGACTGTTAAATTTTATGTTTTTATTCTTTTGTTTATTGAATAATAGTGTTCATTGAATTAATGTTGCAGCCTTTATTGGATATTATAATATTTGTGCAACGCTTGGCATCAGATGTGGGTGTTGAGGTAATGATTTTTCTTGTTTTTCTATTATGAAATCTTGCTTTCTAATAATTATATAAATTAATTGTTTAATAGTGTAATTTTGGTAATGAGCAATAAATCTTTAATGTTATTCATAAATATGATATAATTGATACTTTTCAACTTACACAATTTTAACAAATTAACACAGTAAAGTGTTTTTAGTAGGTTGAATGTAAAATGAGTAAACTTTAAAATAAAAAAAAGGAAATGAGTTATATATAATTAGAAATAATTAATATTAATCATGTAGTGCAAAATTTGTTTATAATATACGAGGCATGTCCGGAAAGTAAGTACCGTTTTGGAAAAACTCGAATAAAAAATGTTTTTTCAAAACAAAATTTAGTTTTACTTGAAAGAGCATTTTGGAAACTATTTTTCTACATAGTTACCACCATTTTTCAGACATTTGTCATAGCGGGAAACTAACTTGTCTATACCCTCTTCAAAGAAAGATGCCGCCAGTGAAGACAGCCACTGCTGCACACCGTTTTTTGCATTATCATCACTGTCAAAGCGACTCCCTCCAAAATCAGGCTTCAAGAACAAGTGGTAGTCTGAAGGTGCGATGGCGAGGCTGTACGGCGGGTGATTGAACTGCTCCAAACTGAATTGTTGAATAAGGTTTTTAGTGACACCAGCAGAACGGGGACATGCGTTGTCATGAAGCAACACAATGCCTTGACAGAGCATTCCTCGCCTTTTGCTTTGAATTGCTCGCTGCAGTTTTCGCAATGTTTCACAGTATCATACCACATTGATGATTTCACCTCTGGGAAGGAACTCAACAAGCAGAATGCCCTGTCTGTCCCAGAACACAGTGCACATGATTTTTGTGTGCTGACAACGTTGTTTTGAATTTTTTTGTGGGGGACCGGAGTGCCTCCATTCCATCGACTATTGTTTTGATTCTGGAGTGACATGACAAACCCAAGTTTCATCAATTTTGTTTAGGAATTCATTGCCCTCTTCACTGTATCGGGTAAGAAATGTCAAAGTACTGCCAAGCCACTTCGTTTTGTGGACATACGTAAGCATTTTCGGAACCCAACGGGAACACAATTTGCGATAATTTAAGCAATTTGTGACAATCTCATGCAAAACAGTTTTTGAAATTTGTGGAAACTCATCACAAAGCATTCTTATTGTGAACCGTCTGTTTTCAAGAATTTTCTCATTCACTTTTGCAACCAAACCATCATTGACAACAGAAGGTCGCCCACTCCGTGCTTCGTCATGAACAATGGTGTGTTCATCATTGAATTGTCAAACACATTTTCTAACCATTCCATCAGTCATTACATTTTCACCATAAATCTCTACAAGTTCATGAATTTCAGCTAGCTTAACATTCTTTGCTTTCAAAAATTGTATTACAGAACTCACTTCACAGTCAGCGGGATCGGCAATTGTTTTAAACATTTTGAACGCTCACTAACACATGTAAACACAATCTGGCTGTAATGGCATCAGTGGACAGACAATCAACCAGAGACACGTCTGCACTTGCACAGAACCGCGACACTAGAGCTGCGGTGGTGGTAGAACGAAACGGTACTTACTCTCTGGACACACCTTGTATAATTTAATACTAAATATCAGTTGTACTCTTTGATCAATTTTCTTAGGACTTTGAGAAAAAAGCATTAAATTAGTAAATAATAATAAATAATAAAGCCTTTTCCAAAAATAAAAAGCATTTTGGTAAGAAAAAAATATTTGTAAATTTCCTTTTATAAACACTAGTTCATCAAAAATCATTTTAATTTTTTTTAAATGTTATGTTAAAAATGAACAACTTCAAAACTTAATTATTGTTTGAGCATGTATTAATTAGTTAATAATTTGTATTAAGACAATAGTGGCAAGATATACTTTTGAATTTCCTCTAAATTATTAATGTGATATTTTCTTGTCTTGTTTTTTATCAAATTGAATATAAATTTTCTTTCAGTGGCCTTTAAAATTGCCTTAATAAACACTGAAGCTTGTTACTTATTTTCTTTTGTTAGGGTCCTTCATTTATGATGATTTACTTATTAATTGCTGGGCTTATACTTACGAGGTAAGCTATAATTTATTTATATTTTGTTTAATTTGAAGGTATTAATTTTGTTTTCGTTTTTGTTTTGCTTTATTCACTTAATAATACATTTTACTATAAATTTTTAATAATAAAAGCTTTGAAAAACAAAAATACATATATTTGTGACATTTTGAAATTTAAAATAAAATGGGAAAAAGTTTTTCCTTTATAGGAAATTGAAAAATAAGGAATCATAAAAACAAAATCATTTTATTTTCATACAAAATTAAGACATTTTAAAAAATCACTGACAAATTATGAGTTTCAAATGGATCAAAAATGACATTAAATAAGTTGATAAAAATGCAAATTAATTTCATCTGAATAAAATCATATTCAATTCAGCATTCTTAGTGTATTTTGTTAGTTTAATTGCTGTGGTATGTTTTCAGTCATTTTAAGCATATCAAATAAATATAGTCTTCATTTTAATAAACCATTTTTCCAAAGTAGAATTTCAAAAATTTATTTTTAATAATTTATAGAAATCGTTTTAAAATGGTAATTGACTGAAAATTTAAAGCTCAGTATTGTTCAGTCATGTGGTCCCTTTACTGTAAGCAAACTTTGTTACTGTAAATGTAAATAGTTAATTTACCCAGTACTTTATCCCCGAGGGTAACAAGGTTTGCAGTTACCCAGTACGCTTACATATTACTTTAAAAGGTTCCTTCTTAAACTACGAATCATTGATTGGCATTTTTATTTTATTACAAAGTGGGAGAGGGGCAGATTTTAGCTAAGTGATTATATAGAAGGTTTTAATATGAAATCTCGGTGCTCATTCTTAAATAAAGAGAAATTTTTATTTAAACACACTAGTATATACTTTGTAAGCCACATCATTGATGTATAGTAGTTACTTCATTGAAGTTACTGAAAGAGATTGGATGTACATTATTGAAGAGATTTTTTTTTAATGTATATGCAAGGGAAAGGGTATTAAAGAAAAGCTAATTGTGTAACAATAGTCCTGGCAGAACGTTACAATCACAAAATAGTTTACCCTTTAACTGTGGGTGTGGTTTATAAACCACATATATAAGAAAGTACCCACAGTTCAAGGGTTAATAGTCCTCTCATACACATACACAAAATAGCAACAATAATGATTATAGTTGAATTAAAAAGATTAGCTCAGTCATTATGTTTCAATAAGTTAAAATGTTTGTGTGATTCTGTTCATGGAAGTTTTAATTTTAGTTCTCATCTCTATATGGGGCATATTTCTCGCAAATAAGTGCAAAATTGAGCTAAATTCATACATTACTAGTTGCCAACGGTCTAAGTATGGGCTGTTTAATGTTATATTTTTTTGTGTTTTGTTAAATTGATTTTGGTAGGGTTAATATTTTTTGAATGAATTTTTAAAATATTTAATTTTGAGCAACAAAAATGTGTGGATATACAGCAAACTGGTAATTATTGAATTGTAAAAATTGTCTTTTTTCATGCAAGTTAATCTCTAGAATGCTCTTTAATGACTTTCTGTTGGTTTTGCTAAAAATGTAATTTATAATAGGTAAAATTAATGTGATTACTTTTATAATGTTTTAACTTCAGTATTAACTTCTTAATTACTGACACTGCAAACTGTTCCAATCCTACTTTTTTACAAAGTGTTAAATTAATGTTTTATTATATTACTGTTTATTTTACAAAGCTGATTTATTTTAGATTGCGAAGGCCAATTGGTAAAATGACTATGAATGAGCAGAAGTTAGAAGGAGAATTTAGATATGTTAATTCCAGACTCATTACAAATAGGTATGACTAAAAAATATGGTTTACTTTCTTTTACCAAGATTGTTTGATAATAGTCTTTCTAAAATATGTGTAGTCTTTAAACACCTGTAATAATCAAATGATGTGCTGGATATTTTTATTCTTGCTAAAAGTGTTGAATGTGCATTGTTCTATTGTAATCATGTCTCAAAATATTGCGTGTATTCTTTGAATGTTAACAACTAGAAAACAAATTACAATCTTGGGTGTCCACTTAACTTTCTAATCCACTTTAACTAATCTGGAATAATTTCTATATATTTACTCTTGAACTAACTCAGAGCATATCATTTGGACTTTATTGCAAATCCTGAGAAATCTTTTCTTGATGTGTTCAGATTTGACTGCCCTATTTATTTCTTTGTACCCTCATTCATTATTGCAGATAATTTTTTTTTCTATTTAAATTTGTTTTATTCTCTTTTAACTGTTTTTGTTTTATCATATAATATAACATAGGGTCATATGAATCATGGCATATAGTAACTTGTTGTACAGTCAAACATCACAAATCCAGATGTCCCAAAATCTGGAATGATCCAAAATCCGGACCTTCTCGTTCCATAACCCCCCCCCCCCCCAAAAAAAAAGAAAATCCTAACCTGTTATTTAACAAATCGGTGCCCAGATTCAGCAGAAACTGGTCGTAACCGTCTAGGGAGGGAAAGGATTTAACCATTTGTGTGACGAAGGTATTGCGAAGGGGGTGGGTGGGGGTGCTATTGTAATGAATCGTGGAGTTACAATACCTCTTACCTTGCCCCAAAACTTCTGTATCCAATAGTAAGGAAAGTGAAGAAGAAACACAAGTGGAAGATAAAAGGCCAATTCACAGTTTAGTGGAAGTGTGGAATGCCGCAATAAAAGGTCTTGAGCAAAGAGACTTTATTTCGGAGTCGGACATAATGGCGATACAAAATAAAAGAGAAGTTACTTAATCAAAAACCAAAACTAATGAAGCAACTCACTTTAAATTAAATGTTTTGTAAAAATGTTAAAATTGATAAGAAATAATTTTAATTATGTTTATAAATCAAAGAAAACAAGTAATAAATAAGTTTTTTAAAAAATTTAAATTGAATTATGTGTTTTCTGATGTTAAATTCACTTCTTATTATAGAAATGATCTAAAATCCGGAATTATCCCATTCCAGAATTGTCGAAGTCCTGACGATTCCGGATTTGCGACTTCTAACTGTTTAAATATACTGTCATGACAAATTCACCAAATAGTCTTGTAACTGTTGTGAAGTATCAAATTTTAAGATCCACCATCTTTATAAATCAGTCACATTTGCAATTTATCCGTTACATTTAACAATCCCTTATTTTGTTTGCAAAATTAATTGCGTATTTTTTCTATTTATATTGACATATGAATCTAGGAATATAAGCAAGATAATGCCTATGTATTTCTGAAGCATATAAAGTTGTCATCATACTTTCAAATGCAAAAAGTCCAATCAAATTGCGCTGCTTAATTTCTCTGTTATGTATTTGGCACTCTTAACAAAATTAGATTAGTGATGCAAATTTTGTTTCATGACTCTCTCCGATATTAAGCTATACACAAAAAATCATTGTAATGACAGCCACCGGTAGATATGCTGACTTATGAATGGTTATCATACTTGGGAAAGTGCCACATTTCCCTAATGGCTGCATGCCAAAAAGTAGGTTGTTTTATTTAAAAAATGTTAACATTCAAAGAAAGCAATTAGCATTTTGAGAAATTATGTTTTTTTTATGATATGCATGCTGTGTGCAAAACTCTTTTCTCCAAATTTGTAGTGTTATTTCCATATTATTATTGATTTTTTTTTAACTTGAATTATTTTTAGTGAAGAAATTGCTTTTTACCGAGGCCATCAAAGAGAAAAAGTTACCATGATGCATGCATTTATGAGATTGGTAATTTAATCTTTTGTTTTCCTATTTGAATCTTGCCTGTTTTTCATGTGTATCATTTTCAACTTTTATTTATTTATTTTTCAGTTTCGTCATCTTAAAATGTCCCAGCATTTTAACTTCACAATGGGCTTTATTGATAACATCATTGCTAGATGTGAGTGATTGCATTATCAAAATATGAAATTTCTTTTCATTCATTTTATTAATACTGTTGTGTTTTTGCTTCTGGTGGTCAACACAGTGTTTAAATTAAGAATTGTGTATGTATCTGGTTTTGATTTTAAATAACTTCTACACCATATATATTTTTATGTATGGTTTCCTTCCTGCATGACATATTAAATGCTAATCATTTTGGGAATGTTGTAATTGGAATGAGAAATTCCTTATTAAATATGTTTCATTCATTGTGATTTTGTGAAGGGGGAATAATCAAACTAAATTTCATGTGTATATAAAAGATAACATTGACACTTTGATTTATTTTAAATGAAACTCTTTAATTTTGGAATCTAAATTTAAACTTGAAGTTACTTTATAAAAGTTATATTATAAGTTAGACTTTTTTTACTTGTTACATAAATCTCTTTAATACTTTTATTTGTGCCCGGATATATTTGCATATTTGAATTTAGAATATGATAGCATAGATTTGTAATTTTTTTTTTTACTGTAAATGTTTCCAAAATATCTTATTTATGAAATAGAATTGTTTATTTATTTATAAGTGGCTAATAAATTGAAAGCTCCAATTTTCTTACAAATATAAGTATTTGAAAAAGTTGCCGACAGTGTAACTCAAGATATGGATTTGTGCATTATTGTATAGATAATAATTTATTTAGTTTTGCTCCTTTCAGTATGAATTGATTTTAAATAAACAAACCCAGTTAAACGAAATGTAGAAAGAAAAAATTAAAAAAGGTGACTCTTTGGAAATGGCAGAATGATTTAGGAGTAGAATTTTTTAGTTACTCTGTAACTGGATTTAAATAAGCTAATATGATATCTTTCGATACAAAAAGTGTGTTTCATTGATTGAAATCATGAATTATACATATGCGAAATAATACATTTCTTGCACAAATTTCTTACTGTTTCTTCATGTACTTTATGTTTTAGATTGGGCCACAGTAGTAGGATACTTATTAATTAGTCGTCCATTTATTGGTACTAAGAAAGATGGTTTGTCATCCAGTGAACGACTTGAAGTAATTGAATTTTTGACATATTTTGAATTTGTTAAGCTATACTTTCCTGTTCATTTCTTATAAACCACAATACCTTAAATTGATAATAAACGCCAGAAGTAATATCATTTAATCTGGAAAGTTGACCGTTTTAGATGGAAATAGTATACGTATGATGAATTATTGATCTCAACTTTTTAGCATTTTGTTCAGTTTTTTTAGCTGACTTTAAAGGGGTTTTTTTACCCCTATTTTTTTTAATTTTTTCTCTCTTTTTTTAAATTAGATAGAAAATATATCTGCATAATCTTGAGTGAAATAATTTAATTGGGAAAAGCAGTATGTGAAAAAAGGAGAAAAATTGCTATATTTTAAATGAGAATGAATGAGGTTACAAATGTTGAACTAAAAATAAATGCATACTTATTATTGCAAATAATTTTAAAATTTTGATTTTTATGTTGTATAAATTATTGCATTTTAACCTCAAAATTTTATTTCTCTAAAAGTTCTTTGAAATCAAAATATTACTTGACTGTATTTTCAACATGTATAAAAAAGTTATTTAAGTTTGTAAACATTTTTTTGACAGTCATACTACAAAAGTGGACGAATGTTTGTAAAACTGGCAGAAGCCATTGGTCGTTTAGTTTTAGCTGGACGTGAAATGACCAAACTGGCAGGATTTACAGCTCGCATCACCCAATTGACTACAGTTCTCAAAGAATTAAGTGAAGGAACTTATGTGCGAACTATGGTTAATGATTCGAGAGAAAGTCGTAAGTGTTTTGCTAATTATTTTTCCTTAAAATATTTGTATATTGTTTTGCACAACATTCAATATATATATCTCTGTCTTTTATATACTTCTTACAGAGACTATTAAAGAACCTTTAACCACAAACCTAAGACCAGGTGCTGGTGTTATAAAGTATCAAGACAATATTATAAAGTAAGTTCTTTTTGCTTTTAAATATTTAGTCTTATAATGGGTTTTAAAAAAATACTCAAGTGTTAAAAATAATGATTTCTTTCAAAAAATTAATGAACTTTTATTATCAGCATGCAAATGGTTTTAAAAAATTATTTTCTTCAAAAATGAAATGTAGTTTTTTAAAAACAGGTATGTGGTGATGCTATTTAATAATATTGGCTACTAGGCTTTGTAGACTGTTTATTTTGAATATGGGTTGAGGGAACACTATGCATCATCTGATCTGTTGAGTTTCTTATGTCAGCTATTTTTAATAAGCAAAAAATATGTATAGTGTTTTCGGTATGATGTTAAGAAGCAAGGGAAAAAAAGTTGAGATATTTGTATTCCTATGAATTGGAAAAGAATAATAATAAATAATTAATAAAATGTATCATAAAAAATGAAACAGTCAAAATCCATTTTTTTTTTTTTTAATTTTCAAATTCTTGTTCATTTCCAACAAACAAGGGTTTTATTTTATTTGTAAGTGGCAAAAAAAAACTCAGGCATTTATTTATATTCTTATATTATGCATGGTTAAAAGTTTTAATTTTTTTAGGTTTGACCGTGTTCCTTTGAAGACTCCTAATGGTGATACTTTAATTCAAGAATTATCATTTGAAGTAAGTATATTTTATTAGTTTGTTTGTTTTTTTACCTTTAGCAATCTGGATGAAAACAAATAATCATTTTTTAGTTGCTACATTTATTATGAGGTCTTGATGGCCTAGTGGTAAGGTCTCAACCTCGGGGCCATAAGGTTCCAGTTTCGAAAAAAATTCCAATAAAGTATGGGCCCTGTTGCACGTTAAATCGTATGTAGTGGCCAAACTTCCTCCCATTGATGTGTTGCAGAAGCTTGGAGAGGAGGTGCCAGCTCAGGTGTCATCCTTGTCATCTGACTGTAGTTCAAAATTACAAGGTCCATCCCAAAATAGCCCATGTGTTGCTTCAGAAAGTGATGTTAATATTACTAAACAACTAAACTTCACAGCTACATTTATTATTGATATTGAATTTCCAGAGATAATTGAAAAATTTGCAATCTGATACAGGTCAGAGTTTGATAGGATCATATATTTTTAATTCGTTATTTTCAATCAGTTTCCATCATTTTAAATAAATTGCAACTCAGAATGTTTGTATTATTCTATAATAGATATGAAAACCACTTCACTGGTTCACACTTTTAACAGTATTAGATTCCATAACTAAACATAAGAATATAACTGATTCTCCAATTTAAATAACATTCCATATGTTATTTTTGGAGCATTTAAATTAAAATAAAACATTTGTCACTGGAAATAAGTTTATTTTTTTATAGTTCAGGTTATAAAATAATTCTTAGTTTGCGTGAATGATTTACTAAAATATTTTATTTCATTAATTTGACATATATTCTAATAAATTTGAAAATAAATCATAAAAATATGTATTCATTTCCTTAATTTATTTCAATCTAGGTTAAATCTGGTATGAATGTTCTGGTTCATGGGCCTAATGGTTGTGGGAAAAGTTCTCTTTTCCGTGTTCTTGGTGAAGTAAGTATGCTGGAACATACATATATATGTGGTAAAATGAGTAATTGATAATTAAATTTGTGATTGTATAATTAGTAGAAAAAGAATTTACTACACAATGTGAGTATTAAGAACTAGAGTTGGTTTTTAAAATCTAGACTAAGAATTTCAAAAAGTAGTGCTTTTCTATATATTTATAAGTACAATATAAATGGTTTATGTTTCTGTATTCTCATGAAGCACATGTATACAGCATTAATTTCCCTTCTTTTTCACATTTTAAATTCTTGTATTCAATTCACTCTAGTAATATTTTCTTGAATTTCACTTATGTAACTAATATTTTAAACCATGCTGATACAGTGGCTGGGATAAACTTGCAGCATGCTGCCCTTCCTTTACAAGTTGCATTGGGTACATAAATCTCAAAATAAAAATATACCAAATTCCAAGAAGAAAATATTTTATTAGTAATGTAATTCATCATTTGATGTCCTTGATTTCTGCAGATAGGTTGCAGAATGGTGACGGCAATTTACTGACAAAAAGTACGAATTAATTATATTAATTTTTTTTATGTACACAATGAATAAGATAGTGTCGGTACTCTTGGTTGTTACAAAATTGTTTTCCGGCACGTCCGATTTTGCTGTCGCCTGGGGTGAACCACCCCCTTTAACTATGCCTTGTGCTGGTATTAGCATATTAAAATTTTATGGATATCAATACATTTGCTATTAGTTTCAAAATCAGGTCCATAAGTCAGTTACATAGATGCATTAAATTCCCAGTTGGTTCAGATTATTAAAACTATTTTAAAATTGAGAATAACATGTTAAGTGTGATAGTATTTGGTTATTTATTGCATTTATTATAATTTAATCAATTATAAGATATGATTTATCTTGAAACATATATTCCAAATTGGGACATTCAAAAATATTTTCATTTTTAATTCATCACATTTTTTACTCAAAAAATAAATTTTTCTTCATCCAAAATTTATATATTGCTGAGAGTACCATTGTTACAAGTAGGAAACTATAGTAAAAAAAAAAAAATTGTAATGAATTTGTAAAATAGTAATAACTGGCAGTCATTTTCTTTATTTGAAAAAAAATGCTGTGTATTTCTTATTAATATCTCTTCAGATTAAAAATAAAAATCTTTCTTTGTCATTTAAATGATTTATTTTTTAATTGTCTCATTTGTTAATTTATTATTTATGTATTTATCTAAGATTTTCTTGTTGTGAAGGCAAAATTTTATAGAGCACTATGTATATTTCAGTTATGGCCATTGTTTGGTGGAGTTTTAACTAAACCTGCTAAAGAAAAACTCTTTTATATTCCTCAAGTAAGCACTTTTATGTTTCCATTCTGGTAAATTCAGCTATGCACAGATACTATTGATGGCAAAACATTATTTTGAAATTTCTTTGACTTTTTGTTTGTTCTGTTGGAGTTATTATTTTATGGTTTTGTGTTCAAACTGCTTTGAACTGGCTGACTTAAGTAAATAAACAAACATCTTTTTAAATTTAACAGATTTGTTTAATAATTTCAAAATTTGTGCATTCATAGATTTAATGTATAAAAATGGAAGTAAAAATGTATCTGCTAATGGTTAACGAACAAATTAGTTGGTTCTCATGAAATTTGATCAGGGCTATTAATTTTTAAAAATTCAATTTAGGGAAAAATTATTTGCTTTATCCTATTTCTATTTGTATTTCTATGGTATTTGTATAATTAAAATAAATATTTGATCATCTTAAAATTCAAAAGCTTTCTCAGCACTCATTCATGTGATATTATTTATTCACAGTCATTTTAAGAAATATTTTTATATTATCGATTTTGAAAATTTTGTGTCAGCTTGGTTCTTCAAAATGTGTTGTGAAATTTTAGAATTTTTCCATTGGCTGAACAGCAGCAAAAATTCTCACCGAATGCATTAATTACTGCAGCTGTGTGTGACAAAATCATATCATTTTTTACTAACTTATAGGCTAAGGTTGCTGTATTTGGCACAGTTTATTGATATCTTAAATACTTAACAGAGTATCACCTATCCAAAGGTCAGTAAAATAATAAAAGCATGTACTTGGAACCAACTTCCTTCCTTGTAGAAGTAAAATGCAGCTGTATCACATAGCAGTGTTTCCTTGCTGTAGCCAGCTGACCCAACAAATCCCGATAAAGACAGTATTAACTGTATTTGCTTGGTATGATGCCATAGGTTCTGTAACAACCAGTAGTTTAGTTGTAAATTAAGCAGTACAGGAATGCTCTGACCTGAATGGCATTACTGGGGGGGATGAACAGAATGGGGTGGGAGAGAGTATCACTTCACAATAATTTTTTTTTAAAACATGGGAAGGGTATAATTATTTTATCTAGGTGTTGAAATGTCAACAATGAAGCAATGCATATTTTGCAGTTATTACTTTATAATTTATTTTTGAACAAACATTACCATAATGCATACTTTAGTTTGAAACATGAATGTAATGAAAATGTTAATTTTTTTAAAAAAATTGTTAATTTCAAGTAATTTTAATGTAAAATCATGCAATTAGTAAGTAATATAGAAAATATATTGGGTTTTCAGAATGAAAACTGAAAATATATTTAAGTGTTTGTAACTTTAAAGTTTTTTAACCCCTTCCTGCCATTATTTGCCACTGGCTTATTACTTTTATTATTTGAAATACCAGTTATATTTTTGAGGGTGGGTATTGGATAAAGATCACACTCATTAAAAAAGTAGTGCTGGAACAGTGCTCTGCCCTGGTAACAACTTAACACTATTATGTAGTTGATACCAGGAGCAAGGCACGAAAGATGATTTGCGCAGTAAATAAGAAACATATTCCCAACCCAAATGTGTGCAGTTGACAGTTGCACATATTTTGTCAATTATATCTGTTATTTAAAAGTGAGACTTTGTGCCAACCTGGATGTTTAATGATGGCTGCTAACAACTTGATAGAAAGCCTCGGAAAATAGTAAATGCATGAGTGGTTTTATTCTCTTATAAGACAAAAATCATATTTAGGCCATTTTTTAGAGCATTTTTTTCTTACTTTATGTGGTTAAAGCTCTGTGTGTGACTGCCTGATTGCTATTTTTTCCCCTTTAGCAGTGGTTAATGATAGATTTTTTTTCTTATATTTCCTTTACCTGCTTGTGATTGTATAGTTTAAACATTTCTTTCAGGTACCATTTTGTCTACAACTATTGAATATTAGTGCATTCTTAACACAGGCTTACAAATTTAAAATGTTTGTATTGTATTACATATACAGGATGTTCCAGATTGTTCACTTAATTAGACAAATGCTGCCTTATAAGCGATATTAACTTTCTGCATTTGAATGGATCTTGCTTAACCCTTTTGGGACGAGCACTGCATATGTGCGTTTGCTCTAGATTCTCCTCAGGGCTGAGCGCCGCATCCGTATGTTATGGTGAAATTGACTCTGTGGGCCGAGTGCCGCATATATGCGTTGGCCTTTTGGAACAAAATGTTTTCTATCAGATGGCATTACTATTCCATGTTTCTTTCAAAAGATTGGTCCTGTACATTAATATTTCTTTCTCCAAGGTCAGATTGTAGTCGATCACGTGTTTGTGAATCATTGGATTAGAATTATTGGATTTTCGGGAGTATAAACAGAAACGTGTGTTAGCAAATGTAAAGAGAAGCACGTGTTAAAGAGCATAACTGCAGAAATAAAACTGAGAGGCATAAAACCCTTGGCAGAATATCTACCATAAAATCTCAACCCAAGCGAGACAAGAATTTGGATTGCTTGTTTATAATTTCTTGTCTTGCTTGGGTTGGGATTTTATGGAAGATATTCTGTCAATGGTTTTATGCCTCTCAGTTTTATTTCTGTAATTATGGGTAAAAGAACGCGTTATCTTTCCGAGGAGGGAATATGCAAATTTTTAAATGACCCTTCTATGGATTTTTATGATTATAATGACAAAACAATAAATTATTAGAGTTCTTCAGATAGTTCTCAATATTGAGATTTTCAATTAGAAGAGGATAGTTCTAATATATCAGTTCCAATTCCGTCATATCAGTGGAGTACTAAAATGAAAGATTATTTATAAGGCTTTTAAGTGTTAATTATTAAAATTTTTTAAAAATATTTTATAACATTAAATGTAAATGTTTATTTTTTCCTATGTTTTCATATTTTGCATCAATAATCTAATGTTAATTTAGCTACTTTTAATTGTAGTAAAATACACTATATTTTTATTTTTTATTATTAAAAATTAAGTATTTTAATTAAACTTTTTTATTATGAATAGAATATGATATCTTTTACCACATATTTAAAAATGGTTTCATTTCTTAGTAAAGGACACTTTTTGTTCATTATTATATAACATGCTTTTTTTTACAAAATTTAATGCATGTTAGGCTTAGCGGGAGAAAATGCTTCGGCCGGTGGGCACCATCGGCACTTGCCTGCTTCCGTTCCGTGGGCACGCTTCCTTCAGTAGGCATCCGTCCCAAAGGGGTTAAAAGATAAGTTGCATAATAAATAAGTCTAAACTCAAAATATTTTTATGTTAAAAGCATTTCTTTTATTGTGTAGAGACCATATATGACTCTGGGAACTTTTAGAGATCAAATTATATATCCAGATAACCAGGATGATATGAAACGAAAAGGAGTTACAGATCTTGATTTGCAATACTTTTTGGAGTTGGTAAGTATATAATTTATATTTTGGTAATTGATCGTTTTACTATTTTGAATGGAATATTATTTTATCTTTTTCACTTAAAGGAGAACTTTTAATACTGAAATTCACTTCTTTAACATCAGATTTTAAAGGTTAAATTCATTTTCCCTGTTAGAAGAAAATAAATCAAATTCTTGTGCAAAAATAAATAAATATTTTCTCATTGCTGTTGGATTTAAATCTTCATTAAATAAACATGACGTGAATCATCACTGTTTCAGAATTTTAAAATTATTAGTACCTTGGTAGAATAAAATCCTCTCCTTAACTATAAAATATGATTGAAAATAGTATTAATTTAATAATAATTTTTAAATTTATCATTTTTCTGGAAAAAGATCCAGTATATTAATGAACTGTGCTTATTTTCAAAGCTCCATTTTCATCTAAGAGAAAATTAGTATTATTCATTTCATAAAATAGAATGGAGAATGAAACAATATGTGTCTGTTTCTGTCCCTCCCCCCCACTTCATAATCTAAACAGATTTCATCGCAATTAATTTGTCTAGATTTAAACTTTTGTTCTTTGTGTCCCAGGATTGGCTATATTAAATAATTTCCCTTTTAACTTATTTTTCTTCACAATGTATTATTTAAAACTGATGTCTAATATTTATGTGTTCATTTATTATAGGTGCAATTAACATATTTATTAGATAGAGAAGGAGACTGGAATTCAATAAAAGTTAGTATCTTTATTAACATTATTTTAATATTTTTAAATTTATTTATAAATTAGTATCATTTATATTTTTATCACTGAGTAATAATGATCATTATGTTTCCTAACCTAAATTTGGAAATTTACCTTGAAAAAACTGTACACACCTAATAAATTATCACTTTCAGTGGTTTGATGTATAAATAAGGAGAAAAACAGGGTGTTTGAAAGCTCTTGGTACAAACTTTAAGGGGTGAAAGAACACTTGGTAACCGCCGATCACCATAGGATGTGTAGTTGTAACTTGTGGTGAAGTGCTAGGTGCAGCCGTTTCTGTATCTTGAAATTGATGAAACATGAGAATGACAGAGAAGGAATGAAAGAAACTAAAAGAATTTGAAGAATATGATTCATGTAATAAGTTACAGAAAAATGCTTAAAGTTGGTGCTGCCAATATTGAGGCAGGTTTGCACTGTTCCATGTATATTGGAAGAACATCCAGTGCAAGTAAGATAGCTGGAAAACTATTAGCAAGAGAATCATCATAATCAGCAGGCTCGTCATCAGTGATGATGCTTTTCATATGATACTGCCGCAAAAATCCAGACATGAGAAATCAGGTGATCACTCAGCAATTTTGACGGAAATGCCTCAAGCTCTTCACCACTTAAGACCAAGCATTTTTTAATGAGTTGTGGTTATCTAGGTATAATTTATCACCCCTTAAAGTTTTTACCAAGAGTTTTGAAACACCATGCATAAGCTCTTTTTTTTTTTTTTAAAGATTATAAATGTTCTTTAATATTCAAACACTTATTGTAGTTACCATTTATTTTCATCTTTGTCTTCATGTGTTTATCTAGTATTTTTTTTAGTTATGGTGCTTCATTATGATTTTTATTTTTCTTAGGATTGGATGGATATACTAAGTGGTGGTGAAAAACAGAGGATTGCAGTAAGTTTGCAGTGAATTTCTTCCAATCTTGTATTATTGTAGTAGATTGGTTTTTCATTTTAATGAACTTCTTTAGAATAAAGCCCAAGTTCTTGTGCCTGATATGTTTGTTGTATTTTATTTTATTTTTCAGTTATTTTTTTTTCTAAAAGTCATAAATTGATCAATATTAGTGTCTACATAATTATTTAAATTTTATGAAGACCATTTCAGTTACTATATTTATTTTTTCAATTTTCTAATTAAAAAATATTATACACAAATATTTAACACAAAATTATGTTTGACAAATTTATAGCTCAATTTGTATTTCCTTCTGAAATGTATTTATAACTATGAATGATCATTTTATATATGACAAAATATAAATAGATTGAGTCTTATTCCTTACATGAAAGGAATGGTAAAAATAAAAGAATTTAAGTAGCACTGTAAAATTATTTATAACTTCTTAATTTTTATACAACCCTAGATGGAACCAAATATTTCATTCAATTTATTTGTATATTACAATGGAAATTGTGATAATATGTCCAAATATGAAAATATTTTTATTCAAGCAAGACAAAAATGTATCAGTAAAAAGCTTCATTAATGGAAAAAAATTTTAAATACATATGATTATCAATTTTTGTCATTATTTCATCTGTTTGTTTGATATTATGAAGTGATGCAAGAGAAATGGAAAAATATTGAACTATGTGTTTGAAAAATATAAGAAGCTTAGATATGAAAACAAGTGCAGACAAAAAAAAACAGCATATATATGTATGGAAATATTTCAAATGTTTAATCAACTTTTGTTTGCTTTTCTTACTTGATTTAGTCATCTTTGAGGAATTTATTTTCAATTTACCTATCTTATGTAATTCAATAACATGGATGAGATTTCTCACTGATTTTTTCCTCTTTCTCTCCCAGATGGCAAGGCTTTTTTACCACCGTCCACAGTTTGCAATTCTCGATGAATGCACTAGTGCAGTTAGCATGGATGTAGAAGGATCAATGTATCAGTATTGTCGAGAGGTAGGAACTAATATTTTTTCTTTCTAATATCAGAAGCTGTTATTTGCAATTAAATTATCAAAGGTTTAATCAGTTGTATAGAATAAATTAGAGTAAAAGTCCCTTATGAGGATAATCCTTATATATAAAACGCTCATGTGGACGCAAAATCGGGCCGAATTTGATAATCGCCGTTTGGCAACAGCTCACAAGTTTGGAGGATTGTTTACATTTGAATCAGCAGAACTCTTGAATTGGTTTGAAATCTGAAATAACGATTTTTTTTTTAAAGTTAGATCGTTCGAATTAAAGCTTGAGTCGCACAGTTTGGATTTAAAAAATGAATGAATGTGTTCTTAATACTGAATGTCCTTTTCAGCTAATAGTTTCTGAAAAATTGGTTTATTCATCTCTCGACAGCTCAAATGTTCTGAGTTCCATCCATCCTGAGAAAAATAGTGTACCTTCCTTCACTTAAAAATAATTGGAGGGAGTGTGTTTACATGTGCAGAGGCAACATTTCGTTTCAAAAAGTGCATGTTTAAGATTTTGAAGGAAAGAATGATGTTTGAAAATTTTGAAAAAGGCTATCTAATCAATTTTAAAATGCTATGGATAAATAATTATTATGGGTTTTAATTTTGAATAGTTAATATGAACATGTTTCAAGCCACTATTTTCTTTGAATTGTCCTTTTTTAGCTAAAAGGTTGCAAGATGGGTTGCATCATTCAAAGACAACTGGAATTTTCTGAGATTTAAAACACAAATGTCTATACTGAGAAAAACACTATATCTTTCTTGACTCAATAATTACTGGAATAAGCATGTATACAAGTGGGAGAGCTTTCCTGGGCAATATTTAAATGAAAAGTGCGAATGTTCAAAATTTTGTTGTAAAAAGCAAGGATTTGGGAAATTTTTGAAAAAAAAGCTATCTTATCAATTATAAAAGGCTGAAAGTAAATATTTATCACGGGTTTTAATTTTGAATAGTTAATATGAACATGTCTCAAGCCACTTTTTTTCCTTTAAACTGTCCTTTTTTACCTAAAAGGTTGCGAGATGGGTTATATCATTCTATGAAAACTAGAATTTTCTGAGATTTAAAACACAAATGACTACACTGAGAAAAATACTATATCTTTCCTGACTCAATAATTATTGGAATAAGCATGTATACATGTAGGGAAGCTTTTCTGAATTGGATTTCATTGTATAGAGGGCATATTTGAATTTTTTTTGAAGATTTGGAAAAGGCTATCTTATCAGTTTTAAACTTATAATTTTGGTGGAATGAAGTTATGTTGAAATAAGCTGTTGAAGAAATAGTCAAAAGTGTATGCCATTCTTCATGAAATTAAAAATTCATTTTTTTGTAAATTGTGTTTTTATTTTGTATTGTGGTTATGCTTTAGAACAAATTTTCATACCTGTTGTTTTCATTGTATTTTTCTCTTCAGGTTGGAATAACATTATTTACAGTTTCACACAGAAAATCACTATGGAAACATCATGAAGTGAGTTGAATATATTTTGTTCAATTAGTTCTCAAAAATCAGTAACAATATAAACCATATTTTAACTATGATACTTTAAAAAACAAGTAAATAAATCTGTGCAAACATTAATTAGATGAATTTTTGGATACAGTGATGTCTTTTTTTTCCAATTTGAACGTGAAGAAGTGTTTTTTAAATGATTGTTTTAAAAATCTGTATAAAAATGAAATTTGGTATGGTGATTCCTCTAGTTTCATTGCAAAATAGTTGCTTCATTGAATTGTAATTTGTGAATTTTTTATATATGTATAAAAAATATGTATTCATTTGACTTCCACATTTTAAGGCATGTGTGTTTTTAAAATAAATTAATTTTCATTGATTATGAAATTATCTTTTCATCCTCAGTTCATCAAATCCATTTCTCACTTAACTTACTAGAGTAATAAAACATTCCAAAAATTCGTCTTTTAGTTTTTTTAAAGATTAATTTTAATCTTTCCAAAGTAAAATGAAAATGCATTTTGTTTTTATATCAGTTGATTCCTATTGCTTTATTTTAAACCAGTTTTTATTTATCTGTAAAAAAAATTACACTTTTTATATCCTACAGTCAACAGGAATTATTTTCAAATAATTTCTTCTGAATATCAGCATTGAAATCTAAGGTGAATTTTCTGCATCATTCAGAGTAAACTTTCCATTTTAAATTATACTAACCATATCTGATTACCATTTACAGCATTAATTTCAAAAACTTCTGTTTGTGTTTTGGAGGCTTTTTTTTTTATATATTTCCAGAAACACTACAGCATTATATTGTTGAAATGAACAACATCACCAGTTGTTTTTAATCAAACTGAAAGCAAACTACTTTCTATTTATCAACATCTTTATTTAAATAAGAAGATGCATTAACAAATATGTTAAATTATTAAAAAAAAAAATTGAATTCAATGTATTTCTCTTATATTGCTTCATTTGCCACAATTTGAAGTGAAATGTCATTTTCCAATCCACGTGATAATATATGGAGTTTATATTTTGTATCTGTCATTTAGAAATAATAATCTTAATTTCCATTATTACTTTTTTGTAAACTGAATGTGAGGCACATAATTGAGTTATTACAATTTTGTTTAAAATAACAATGTTGACAGCTGTGGTGAAATCTTCTGCTTGAAATAAGATTGCTGATTTAAAAATATGTGGTTAACATTTCTGAATGCTCCTGGATTTATGAATTTCGAGTAAAAAAATAAGAGTCATCTTTCCTTGATTAGCGTCTTTCACAAAATAAATTTCATTCTCTAATATAGTAAATAATTATTAAATATTTTTTTTTTTTTGTAATTTTTCTAAAATCTTTTTTCATTGTTTAGTTACATATCAATAAAAGAATTTGTATAAGAAAATCTTTAAAATTTCCATTCTTTGATTGTTAACAATCTTTGCACTTAGTAACCTTTTAAAGAATAGAATAATTTATTTTTTTAATAATTTTTATACAATAGTAATAATGTAAACTGCTAATTTCAGTATACTCTCTACATGGATGGTCGAGGTGGATATAAATTTGAAATTATGGACGAAACAACAGAAGCTATGGGTTCATGAAGATTTCCTATTATGAACTTTTGAACATGTTTCATGGTTGTGGCCTTAATAAAGAACATGGTATTTATTTAAACTGCCTTTTGTATCAATATAAATGAGGAAATGTGCTTTATAAGTGCACATGAATTTTACATTGTATTAATCTTAACTAGAATTTCAAACCTTCTCTTTGTATCATTGTTTTTTTTATGGCATTTGTTTATAATTGTTTCATAATTGGGATTTTTCTGTGTGAAATTTCTAATTTCTCTCTGTTGTTAAAGGTGGCTTACTTTTTCAAATCTGTACTGTGTAAATTATTATGGGCTACTTAATGTTTTTGAATCATTGTTATGAATTAAAAATAATTTTAACATTGTTTTTTGACTAAAAATGTTATGTTTAAAATGTTTTTCGGGGGAAAAAGTGTTCAATCCAAAGATTACATTCAGAATTTTATCTTCCTTTTTAGTGCTTTGAATTGTGTATATTTATCTCTCTTTTACTTATATTGTTAATGATAGCACAAACTATATGTGATATATTTATTCTTTTTAGTTAAAACTGAAAGAAAATTTTGCACTGTAGTAATATAGTTAGCTTATGTTAAAAGGTCCCAAATCTTATTAAAATTGTTTTTTTTTTTACCTTTAATCTATTCTGGTGCAATGTTATTATCGAATGCATTTCTGTTATGGTCACAGTTATTTTCTCCATAATTTTTATTTTTTAAATCAGCACTATATTTGAATATGTGTATACTAAAATCTGTTGATTTGAGTTTATTAATAAAATATTTTTATGAACTTAAATGGTTTTTATTTTTTTGCATAATAATCTAAATGTCTTTTTACTGAATCTGTAGTAACTAAAGAATGTCAGAATTCATTTGTTGATGTTGCATCATTAAAGGCAAACCTGGTCATTCAAGAATTAGAAAAAATAAATGTAGCAAATAATTCCAAAGGACACTTTGCAATATAGTAATACTGCAGTTTTTATTGACTTTGGTTATCGTCATTTTTTTTCCCATGAAAATTTGTCTTGGGTTTTTGTTGGTTGCCTCTGATTTCATTGGGGTTCCCACGAGAGCTCACTGCTGATTTTGTAAAAACAAATAGTGAAGATGCGAGTTCGAATAAGTCTGGGGCTTAGAAATTTGTGTCCGAATCCAAAGATTACAAAGAGGCTGAAGGATTCTTTCCAAAACAAGTCTTCAATCATGATGAAACTGGCTTCTTTTGGAAGAAAATGCCAAAGAGGACGTTTATGGCACTAGAGAAAAAAGTACTGCCAGGACATAAGCCTATGAAAGATAGTCTCAACTCTTTTGCTATGTGGTAATGTTAGTGGTGACTGTAAAGTGAATTCTTATTAGTGTATGTGTACCATTGAGAAACTCTCAAGAATGTTTAGCAGCGTTATGTTCATTTTTTATTAATTTCTTATTGTTTTTAGTATTAAACATGATATTCATCCTCTATAAAAATGTGTTTTTGGTATGTATTTTGGAGTATCTAGAACGAATTAATTGGATTTACATTGATTCATACAGAAATAATTGCTTTGGTTTTCGTCAATTTGGGATTTCGCTGATTTTTGCACTCTGAGTATCGAAGAAAACTGATGTATCGCCATATTTTGAGTCTATGTATCATATTATTGAAAAAATTAGGGTATCAGAACGACCTTTACTATAATTCAAGCAATTATGTTTCTGTTGATACTTGCTTTTTGCATTGTCTATAAAATAATTGAAAAAAATATTTGAAAACTAACAACCAAAAGTTTATTTTTTCTGAAAGGAACTGTTAGCTGGAAAACATTATTTCCTTGATTTTCGCAGGTGTCAAATAATCTGTTTGGAAACATATCCTAGAAATATGAAAGCATTCATTCTTGCCCCCCCCCCCACACACACACTCCTCTGATTCTTGGACAGAGTATTAAAAATTTAAAAACACACTTTTATTAGTGTACTTTAAAAGTAGAAAGTGATTTCTTTTACCAAAAATCTGGAAGTTGAAACAAAATCATTAAAGCATGAGACAATGTTAGAAATACTGTACTTTTAATCATACTTACAGTATATTTTAATGAATCTTGAGGAATTTTTTTTCTTGTGATATTCACAGTGGCTTGATTTCCTTATTATTTTATCCCCCAAATTTTTGATACAACAATTATTGTTATTATTTCCTACTTTATAGTCTTAATTATGAGTTATTATGAAATACTAGCAGTACATGCACGGCGTTGCCTGTGGAATCAGCACTTTAACAAAATGAATGAAAAAAAACGCCCACAATGACATGAAAAAGTTTTAAAAACAAAATCAAAACAAAAGATACACATTATTTGATTTTCCTGCTTATTTTTTTCGCCCTACAGTACAGAGTACGTTAATCCAAAACAATATTACAAAATTGGAACCTGAAAATGATTATTATACAGCAAGATTATTAAAATTGAATCCGAAAATAATAATCGAAGTAATTCATTCAGGTGAAGGTCATGATGTTTCCTGCGCGTCCGCCAATCAAAATTGTCAGTAACGTTCCGAAGAAGTGCCGCGCGAGGAACTCGATCGAGAGTAATAACTCTCAACTGTCCAGAAAAAAATTAATTTAAAAAAAACTTGAAAAGATATTTTAACCGTTCTTGTTTAAAATCCGACAGAACCGTTCTAGTTATAAGCTGAAAAAAATTGAAAATAATAGTGTTATTAGAAAGTCGGATGCAACAAATTTAAAAACAAAAAGAACATTCCGATGCCAAAACCGACTATTTTTTTAAAATTTCTGAAAATTCAGTAAATTATACGTTAGAAATTCAAAACTAACTTCATTAGAACGGAAATCGCGTCCTCTTTCCGATGGTGTATCCATTTTTGTCGTACAATTATTCAAAACCATTCTATTGAGAAATTAGTGCGAAAAATCAACTAAAACAACACAAAACATTAAATAAAAAAATTTCTAGATTAAATTTTAAAATTTCGGCTTCGAGGTGCATTCAGTCACCATTACGACTACCTGTGTGCCAAATTTCAAGGTTGTAAGGGCGATAGATTCATCTGGACATTACACGCACACACACAAACATTGCCTTTTATAAGTATAGATATCAACCCTCTGAGCGATTAGCTACTTTTATGTACAAGTTTAAAGTCTTAAAAATTTGCTTTTAAATTGAATAATTGGATCTTTATTGCATTCAGTCACGATCTCTGAAATCGTAAGAATATTTTATCCATGGTATTTTAAGAAATTATTCACATTAACATGAATTATCTGCTTTTGAACTCAATATGAGAAACGGAAAAATACATGTGAAATGCTTAGCTTGTTAAAGTTATGAAGATATTGTATTGTCATTAGAAGCACACAATTACACAAAATTTCAGAACTTGAGTACCTTAGGAAGTAAGCAGAAAATCCATTGCAAAATTTCATCTTTATGTTCTGTTATCTCTTGGGTGGACCCAGGATTTTTTTATTTTTTAGACTAAATGTCTGATTTTTGTAACCTCGTGATTTTCAACCAAAGAAAGCACGAGAATCAGCACCTTGGTCATTATTTTCATGTGCCATGAAGGGAAGACATCCATCCTGAAACAACAGATATCCAAACCCACACATATGGTAGATGTGCGGTGGAGTTGGGTTTCAAACCTGAAACCCTACTGTGCCGAAATAGAGATCTTACCAACAAGATAAATGTGTTCTGCAATAACTTTAGTATTAAATTAACTGCAAAAAAAAAAAGATTTTTACTCTCTTAAATTTCAAATGGCTATCCTTTCAATACCAATTTCTCATGCTATTTTTTATCTCCGATTTCCACAGCTTTAAAAAATGTATTGTTAATTAATACCGTTATAACTTGCTTGCGTCTGGATGGAACACAATGCAAATAAGCACAATAAATAATAAACAAATTTATAATATGTTCTTTGGATATTGTTAAAGTAATTCACCAGCTATGGACGGAAGCAAGAGAAAGAATAATTTATTATTTACAAAAGGAGAGATATATATATGCAAAGATTAAGCAATCGGTAAAAAGCCCGCCACAGGAAGAAAAAAAAGAACGTGGCATCATACACCAATTGGTGAAACAGGAAATGGGTGAGTTATTGATGCACCATTACAGGTTGAATACGAAATGATAACAGATATGAGTAGCGATGGGGATATAAGTGCAATAATATGATATTTACATAATTGGAAATGTTACGTATTTACTTTAACATTTCCATTTGCTTGAATGACGATACTTATGCTAAAAAGTCTTGTATTTTTGTATAGTTGCACAGAAAGAAAACCGAGTATATGTTTATTAGTGGATTGGGTCTAAATGTGATACAAATTTATAATCTGGTGCAAGAGTTTCATGCCGAATATTATCCATCTAGCTTGTTGCATTTCTGAGTCATTGTGTTCACATGCACTCAAACAAATAGACATATTTAAGAAAAAGGGAGGGTAGAGTTTCAGACTCCTGGTGGTTTGAGAAATTGAAATTCATCAAAATCTGGAGGTTGAAATTTTTTTACACTTTCTCTATAAATACTTTGTATATACCTATGTAGTATCAGTGACGAATCCAGGATTTTGGTCCCGGGGGCTGAGGTCATAAAAATTTTGTATTGTCATGGCTTATGTAAATGGAAATACTTTAACTGTACTCACATGACAATAAGCTTCACAAAGGACACTACGATACTTCTGATAGTAAAAACAATGAAATAATTAGCCAAAAAACGTTTCTGACCGCTTTAATGGGTAGAAGTACGAGTGAAATGACTACAAAAGCGGAAAAATTCTTAAGCCTGTCAAGCCAGAAAGCAATGTTGCCACATTTTTATTTTTAAAAAAGAAATAGGTGTATTGATTTGAAAAAAAAAAATTAAGAATTTTGGTTCACCTGGGGAGGGACCCCAGCCCCATAGCGCCCCCCATGGATTTGCCACTGTGTGGTATACATAGTGTACTGCATAATGTATACTATAGGGAAAATATTCCCTATAGGGTACATCTAAAGTTTCTTTAAATCCCCCTTTCCCTGAAGTTATACTTTGTATAGGAACAAGTAAAAATAATTGCTTATACTCTCCCAAAGCAGAGACAGATAATTAGAGATCCAGCCGAAAGAATTTTCAAATAAAACTGATGTTGCACATAGCCAATTAAAATTATGATATTTTAATCTGTGGGTCAAATGGCATGTGAAATGGGTCGACAGAATTTGTCCACAATAGTCCCAAATTGTGGATGTCCCTTGGTTTAGCAATGAAGCATAGCTCCACCTATCGAGAAATATAAACTCTTAATATTCCAGTAATTACTAATGTGAACACACCTAACTCCAGGTGATTAACTCAAACTGCCCAACTATAATATTACCTACAGGACCATTAACAAATCCAGGGGGATGCTATGAGGCTGCATCTCTCCACCAGAGCTAAACCAAGATTCTTGAATTTTTTCAAATCACTACATCTGTTTGTTCTAAAATCTCTTTTTTAAAAATAAAACGTAGCAACATTGCTTGACAGGCTCGAAAATTTTCCCCCTTTTTGTAGTCATTGTCGTATTTGTAGCATTGACACGGTCGAAAACATTTTTGCTTAGTTATTTCATTGTGTTTTTATTAACTTATCGAAAGTATTCTTGTGTTTTCTGTGATTATTGTCAGGTGACTAAAGTTAGTGTGTTTTGACTTACATAAGCCATGAGGTCACGGCGATACAAGATTTTTATGACCTCAGCCCCCTCCAGACCAAAATCCTGGATTCACCACAGTTTCTTAAAATGTGGGTCAAGTCCCCAAGTGGGGTAACAGGGCCCTGGAGCAAAGTACTGACATACGGACTCCTCTTGCGAATTACGTCTGTGGTGACTAATCAGCGGACTGAAGTTTTTCTTCCAGTTGCCCGGTCACATCGCGTATTGTTGCGAAAATCTTATTTCTAGCCACCTACTGTAGGCTAGGATTCTATTTTGGTTAATATAATTAAAAGGTGTATGTTTTATATTCAGAGAAAATAAATGTAAAATATAGTTCAATGCGTGCCAAACCCCATGTGTCATACATAAAAATAAACACTCTTGAAAATAAGATAAATACATTTTTCCTTAAAACTGGCCGGGGGGATTTTGTCCCGTCTCTCGGCGAAACTGATCTTGACTCCTCCTCACAAACAGTTCTCTAACAGACTCCAATACGAAATAGAAAACGACATCCAAAAATTCGAAAAACTCTTCGAGAGATTTTCTCATCGGACTCAGCGTGTATGATGCTAATAGAAAGATGATGAAGACGTTCAAAACCATAACCACTAGTCTTGGCACGGATGGACTAAAATGCACTCTGCCTGGAGAAGCCAACGCCTTTAAATACACATTGGAGAACATCTTTCAAGAAAACCATGAATCCTGTGACAATATCCAGATTAATTAAGTCGATAGTAAGGTGCGAGAATTCTTCAACAGTCCAAAAAAACCAAGACTGATAAAGTTAACCTCTACACACGAAATCTCAAAGAAACTTAACTACAGAAAAGAGTAATTTTCGGGCTCTTAGAGGTCTGAAGCACAGAAATTCATCAAAATCTCGATGTCGAATGTTTTGACGATTACAATACTTTTTCAATGCATGCTTCGTATACAGAAAGTTAAAACAGGGATATTCTGCACATGTTTTCATGTGCAAACCGGGAGAAATAATCAAAAATCGGGACTGTCCCAGGTAATCCGAGACGCCTGGTCTCTTAATATCTAGTATGTGGGACCCCATTTTCTGAATTTCATCGTGGGACGCTGTTGACAATAGAGATAGAGATAGCGGGAAGGAGGGTCAAGCTGGACTAAGAATCAAAGAGACTGTCCTGACCAACTCGGGACGTGTGGTCACTTTATAATTGACATTAATGATAGCATGCGCACAGCGATATTAACCTTATTCGAAAGAATTACGATACTAAATCACCATTATTCACTAAAATAAGGTTACTATATTCTGAGCATTATAAATGTTGGAAAGTAAACTTCTTCAGAAATTATTCTTATAAATAAAATCTATTTACTTTTTTTAAAGAAAAAAATGTTTTCGATACGAACTATGGAACAATCTGGCATATTTTATTTAAAACCGGAAGTTTTTCACGCCGGACAAAGAGTGGAAAACAGTGACGCCTTGTCACTTTACATAAAATGACCAGGTTATTTAAAACGTCAATCCGGGATGCTTTAGAATTCCCGACAATCAATCCAGCTTTGTGTGTAAAAGGAATTAGGATTTAAACAAATTCAAAATTTTCCTCAAAACAATGAAAAAAGTAAGCTATAAAAAATTACAAAAAGAAAGCAAGAAGAGACGCGTAAAGATTTACATAAAATTTCAATATTAAATTTATTTTTTTATTTACAAATTGCTTCAGCCACTTTGGTTATGTTGAAGTGACCAAATTTTCTGAAGTTCAACCCGGGACGCTGTTGAGCCCGAACGAACAATCCGGGACGCTGCAGAGCCCGAGCGCACAATTCCGCTAGATAGGAAAAGTGGAGAGGGTCTTGGACAAAATAAAATCAGAAACACTGAAATAAATAATTATAAACATTTTCAAAGGAGGCAGGAAGAGTCAGAGAAGCATAATTAAGATATTTTGGTGTTAAATTTATTATTTTCCCTTCAGGTTAATAGATTCATATTGGGGTCATATCAGGGTGACCATGTTCCATGTATAATAAAAGTTGAAATGGAGAATTTTACAGAAGCAAACTTTTTAAAATATTAAATTTCTTTAAACTCTTTTGTATGAATTATTTACTAATAGGTGTACGACTGGACACTTTTTTTTTCAATCCGGGAACATTTTTTTGTTAGTCTAACAGTCGGAAATCGGGATTGTTCTGGTTAATCCGAAATGTCTGGTCACTTTATATGCATAGCAAAAGTGAATTCATTTAACTTTTGTTTAAAATTAGATATTTCAACTAATTTTTTTAAAATTAAATTAATTTTTTTTCTAATATGAGATATTTGTGTATAAGCAAAATCCGGGACAACAGTCAAAATAAGGAAATGTCCCTGTTAATCGGGGTGTCTAGTCACCTAAGTTATAGGACGTGAGAATATTTAATATATTGTAAAATTTAGCATTAATTCTCAGGAAATTATTTCTTAAAAAGAAATCTTTTTACCTCTCTTTTAAATTTGATTATTTACGTATCAGCAAAAATCGGGACAATTCGGCACATTTTATTCAAAATCTGGACAAACAATAAAAAAATCGGACTGTGTCGGCTAATCCGTAAGGTGACCAACTCTCCTCCTTTTATAAGTTCTATCCTCCCTCGTAAAGTGTTCTCCTACATGTCCTCCTTTTCGATATTTGAAATTAGAAGACTGAATATATATCTATATATATATATATAGATATATATTAAATTCTGCAAAATTAATACAATGGGAAAATAGGCACAGTTAAATTGATAAAAGATGGGTGAAAATATTCAGCCAATTCAAAAATGAACATATTCTATTCAAAAATTTATTTATTCTTGTTCAGTTTTTGGTGTACTGCCCTGGAATTAATGCAGCAGTTGAAAGGGTATTTCCAACTGCTAATGATTTTTGGACTCGTGAGAAATCGAGATTAAATATTGACACTCTAGCTGAAGCTCTTGCCGTAAAATTCAATTTGAAGGTTATTTCTTGTTCGGATATTTCCAATAAACTGTTAGATGATGATACATTGACAAAAAATATTCATTCTATGGAAAAGTAATCATTTAAATAATAATTAATATACATGTAAGCAAAAATACAATTTAAAATGTTAAAATGTTTTTATCATGCATTTATCATATTGTAGTGTATTCAGTATTATTGTTGCAATAAACAAAATGTTTCGTTCATTTACGATATTTTTTTCTTCTATTTATTTGTATCCTCCTTTTTATTGTAAAAAGGTTGGTCACCTTATAATCCGGAACGTCTGGCCACTTTATTTTACCGAAAACACATATGATAGAAAAAAGCAAGATGCTCTTTGATCGCTCTTGTAAGAGAAAAGGGGAATCCCCTTTCTGACAGAAAGAAGCCAAAAGGCTGTGCCAAAGGGTGATGGGAAAACTCGCCAACGGATTTCGTCATTGTCTTAGTTATTATCCAAATCCTCGTTAGGTGGACGCTTTTGGTTCGCGGGAGATGAGCTTTGATTATCCAGGTATTTGTTAACCTTTTATTACGCATGAATTAGTTTCTTTACATAATTAAAGTTGCTTATTTCCTGTATGATATTGTTTTTAAGTGGTAAATGTATATGTCGACTTCATTCAACACCGTTTTTTTGTTTTATTGAATTAGTGTCCGAAGTTTTTGAAAAAAAAAGTTTGTAAATTATCTGCATAATTTACGTCAATATAATATTTTACTTTGTTGGTTTTTAATACATTTAATGTTAAAAAAAGATAAAATTCTTTTTTAATTAGTTTTAAGGCAAATTTACGGGGTTTTTTTTTAGTACTCGCCGAAGTAGCCACCGGGTCCGCGGCTTTATAACGTAAATCGGTGCATTTTGAAATAGTAGCTAAACTAACGTAACGTATATCAAAATTTAAAATGATGCTTTTAAGTGAAATCATACCCATAAAACGTATTTTCATCTTGAAATGCGTTTGAGAAAATAATAAATCGAACAAGGATTTTGTAAATTTTAAATGAATTTTAGAAAGGCCGGCTGATTCAACAAACTATTAGTCAAATTTTTTCTATTATATTTTGCTTGCTAATTTCTGTTTGCTGACATTAATGAACTTTTAAGAATAATATCAAAATTCCTATGTAAAAGGTCTGATTTAGAATTTCTAGGTTAAACTAAAAATGCTTTTCATTTTACTCTTTTTTCCATTCGTAGGAAAAATGCCTTTTTTGTAGTTTTATTTCTCAAAATCTCTTCATATTACAAATATCTCGATCAGGAATTAATTCATGCTTAAAATATTAACGCATCCATTACAATTTATTTTGTAATACGAGTTTTAAACAATTGTATATCATTTTTATTTGAATTATTTTATTCTTCAAAACTATAGGATGAAAAAAGCTAATAGCTAATTATTTCTCACTATAAAAGTGCTATTTGGTTTTTTTAAATTTGCTTATTACCAAGACAGCGTTTTAAAATGAAGAACTGGAAGTAATTGTAATTTTAGTGCTCGTTATTTATTTACTTAATGTGCTCCTTTTTTCCTATTTTTAAGTCACACTATTTCCAAAAAGCATGTGTATTTTCCCTTATCTGTAAATTAATGATTTTTAATTGAAATACATTAAAGGCCTTTTCACACATTAATAATGAATTATATGAATGTAGGTAATTTTATATTTAATTTAAATTAGCCTTCTATGAACAATTTTTTTAGATCAGTAATAAAAATATAAAATATAATGTTTAAAGAGAAGAAAACACATGAGTTTGTTTTTTTTATTTACGTGAGTAGAAAATAAAACCACTTTGTTTTGTTCTGTTTTTTAACCCCTTAAGAGTATAGTATTCTGTAACGTCTAATTACATTATCCCCTTCTTGTCGGGAATGTATTGTTGTATTGATTCAACTAAGAGCCCCTAAAACACTTCAGTTGCTAATAGATTACCGATCATTTTTGTATCGAACGATAACGTTTGAATGACTAAATTTTAGATTATAAATGTAAGAATACTTTAATTCGATGTATAAACTTGCTCGGTATACACTGGTAAGGGGTTAAAAATGCTGTATCCTGCAAATACATATTTCACCGTTTTTTAAATAATCAAATCTTTTGACTCATGTTAACTTACTGCAGCTGTTTTCTGTTTTATTGGGTTTTTATAGATTTCTGCATCCTTTTAAACATAATACGTATTAAAAGTTATGTGTAGCTAGTGTGCAGATATTTTTAGCAAAATGTTTCTATTGCACTCCTTAAAAAATCAATTTTCTATTTGACTTTATTGCATTAAATTATAAAATTTATAAGTGGTGGAATTTCTGTATTATGTCAGAATAATTACTGAAATTTAATACTCCCACTATTTAACTCCTTAACTTTAGTTGTACGATTTGCTAAAAAAAAATCAAGGAATCCATTATTTACTGTAAAGCACCGTTTATATGTCCTTTTAAGGGACTGACATATAAATGAAAAGACGTATAGTTGAAGTTTTAATACACAACTTTGATTATTACAAATTTAATGCTCCTAATGGAAATACATTTAAAAGTAATAATTTTAAAGTTTTTAAAATAGTATATATTACTGCATAGTACTGAAAACATTAATTAAATTTTAAAATTAAACATTTATCATAACAGTGAGGAAAATATACATATACATATTTCTTATTTTGAATGATTTATATGCATGCAGATAGGAGTTTAATTAAAAAATCACAATCTTAATTTTAAAAAATCGTTGATTAAAAAAATCTTAAAATAATAGTAATGGGTAAATGAGGACTGAGGCAGGAAATTTACGTTTTTTAGAAAGGGACAAAATGAAATATAAATGAAGATTTGGTCGTATGAAACGAAGTACTTTATCATTACAATGGTTAGGAATGAATCGTGACGGTGTGAAACGACGTATCAATGAGAAACGCATGAACGATGCTTTACTGTATTTGTTTTGAAAGGTATGAAAACATACAAAATTGAACTCATTGGTCTTATACTGCATATTAAGTCATATAATTAAATAAATCTGTGGTATGTTGACACAAGTTTGAATCACAAAATATGGCTGAAGAGAGGTGACCATCTCTTTCCTTTTTTTTATTATATAGGACAAAAGGGAATGATTATTTTCATCAGTTTTAATTGCTTTATTTCTTCCTATATTTTCCATCGTTAGCACAAATAATATTACAGAAACTTTTCTTATCTATAAATAAGCTTGTTCGAGAAACGTGAAAACAAATTCGAATCGAATAGCGATCTAATTTGCCCTTTTTAATTAGGAAAGGCGACAGTTGCACAGAAATACACCGGAGCCTCTCTGCAGCGACCACCCTTCGCTCCAAGGAAAATTGGCCACTTTAAAGGGCTTTCAAGTTTGGAAGTACGAAATATGTACAATTTAAACAAGCCCTAATTCGTTATTTCTGGAGAAAAAAGGATTTTAAGAATCATCTAGAGCAGAGGGGGGGACTTTAAATGCATACTCACAGGATTTTTAAAATATTGTTCATCAAACACACAGAAATTTCCTTCGTATGTTTATATAAACAACAGTGAAAAAAAAACATACAAAATCAAAGCATTGCGTTATAGTTTTTTTTCAATGTGTGGTATCTTACATATAATTTTCAATAAAAAGTATACTATTTTAACGTCATAAAAAGTATTTAAAACCTATCTGAATATTTACCATGTTAAATGATTTTAAACTGCGATATTTCGAAAGGAATTTTCATAACATTTGTTTGCATTGGGTTGCTTAGTTTTTTTTAAATCCTGCGCTCAAATGAAATCCACGTTCCACAAGTTATGTATAATCGATTTATGTAATATATTATTAATATATACATTTGCAATATACTTAAAATTATTATGACTTTACAATCCATATCCTCGAAACCGAGAAACTTATCTTATGTAATTATGGTAAAAACAAAATCTATAAGTTTTTGCTAAGTAATAAACAGTTACACTTTCGCTATTGCTTCTTCGTTGTTAAAGCTCCTATAACCCTTTGTTTTAAACACAAATGATTAAGATTTAAAAATAAGTGTCAGTTACTTGCGATTTTGTTTAGTTATAATAACGTCCCGTTTTGAAGCAACACGAGGGCTATTTTATATATACGGATTTTTATTTATACGGACCTCGTCGTTTTGAACCGCGGTCACATGACGAGGACGACACCGGAGCTGGCACCCCTCTCCAAACTTTCGCCTCACAGCAGAGGGAGGACGTTTCACCCCTACGTATGATTTAACGGACAACGCAGTTACTTCAGAGTCACAGCTACCGTTTTTGTCGGTTGAATGCAGCTCCAAATTTTAGTATTTTGCCGCAGAGTATAATTTTTCATTTGCGTTTGTGGAATTCGTCAAAAGATGCTACAGACATTCATCTGCACGTTGTTCTTCTAAAAGTGAGGCGATTATAGTCTCGTTTCTTTTGATTAATGGGTGCAATACCATATTGCTGCTATTTGCTTCCGATCCATACTGAAACAGTTAGGAAATGAGAAACCGCACTCAAATACTAATGGTGCGAATCGTCAAGTGTGAAAGCAAACATGGCACGGCAAAAAAGTAAACAACTTTGCGCCTTAACGGTTGAAACCGCATAATGTGAAAGGGACCTTACAGTATTTTGTTTTCCTAAGGCCACGGCCACACGAGCGTTTTTTCGTCGCTGTCGTCCGACGATCTGTCGGGCAAGAAAACCAAGACCGCCCCACACGTGCGTTTTTTTTAAAATCAGTCGTTTGTTTTTTCTAGTAGAACAGAGTGGCGAATTCAAACAGCTATTTGTGTTAAAATTTTAATACTTTAAATCAGGGAGGATCCACAAACGCGATGCGCAGAAAACCTTCCGCGCATGACATCTGATTGGGAGCATATTCCGAAATTCTCCACTATTCCACATGGTTTCGAATTGAAGAAATAAAGTTACTCTGTCTGTAAGAACGAGTTAAAATACCCATTAATGGTTGGTTATTGTATATTCATCATTTTACATCCCAACACAATTTTTTATTGCTTATAATTTCCACGTTAGATATTATTATTTTATGATTCCAGGTTCTTCTTTTCCTGTTGAAAGCAACTCTAATTAATCGATTCGCTTTCTGAGAACGCTATTTTTTTGTGCGAGTTTTCTATGAATGAAAATAAATAATATGAACTTTTGGACTTATTTATATCTAGTCTGGAGTCGAGTTTCTGTTTTGCTTCTTTTCTCTCCTCACATTCCAAACTAAAAGGCGGGATATTTAGTTTTATTATAAATACTTCTCGTGTGATTCAGAGCTGAGAAGGTCACTTCATTGCATTGCTAAGGAAAGGATTTTGAGTTTCCCTCTGGTTCGTAAGCTGAAGATTGAAAAACGGCTCTTTTCAGAGCAAATGTGGTACTGAACGATTCTAAATGCTAATGCAATGCCTAGTTGTGCTGTTATCGGATGTTCGATGCCTTCGAGAAATTCGAAAGGCGTTCTGAGTAAAACGTTTGTTTTCACTCATTTCCGAAAGATCCTGATGTTAGAAAAATTTGGATTTCCAGAGGCAACAGAAAAAGATATCTTTAATGATGCAAATTTTTGAACTTTCGCTCAGCTCTTCATCGAGAGCGATCAGTAATAATAGTTCTGAAATCTAAAGCTGTTCCAACATTATTTTTGTCATCAAATAAATTAATGAGTCAAAAAGTGAATCAGCTACAGAGGAATACTCTAAACTAGAGTAGAACATTATATTCTAAAAAGTTCTATGGAGTGATTTCTCGTATTGTACGAAAATGAGCTTTGGAAACAATTTAAGAAATCGCTATGAAAGCGGAGATATTATAATCAAAGGTATTTAATATAAGTTTTGTTATTATTTATTTTGTTAAAACATAATATTAGCAATTAGGCAACCGTTTATTCTTAATATAGCAAATGTTATTATATTCCTCGAGAGATTTTATATAATATAAATACATATTATTCTGTGTGTGTGAAAATGTGATATATATGTATATATATATTAAGGATGCAATGTATATGTATAATTTAATTAACTGTGCGGTGAAAAGAATTATGCAAAAAAATTCGTTAATTTTGTTCATATTTATTCAAAATAACAAATTAGTTTTATGAAATTTTTCAAAAGATATTTGATTTTGTTTTTTATTACATGAAGTAAGTGAAACGCTAATATTTTAAAGAATGTGTATTTTATAATCTCAAGTAAAATTATTCTTAACTCTTCAGTTTCTTAAAAATCCTCCCTTGTCTCAGTTATCGTTGTTTTTAAAAATTAAAAGATCGGGGCCATAGACGTAACTACCTCCTTATTTCTTGCATAGAGACCATATCAGAAAGATCACTGAGTTGTATTAAAATTTTAGACTAAACACTCCAAATTTTGGATCTTTCGTAATATGTGACTCTTTAACAACGTTTCCACAAAAAGTCAGGCTTAAAAAAAGTTTTTCTGTCGCTAATAGAGCTCTCAAACATGATATTTATTCCGTTACTTATCATTCGGACTAAGCGCTGTGCTCCCAATGCGACGTCATCAACTCATCCGCTCTGTGAGCCTAACCTTATACTCTCCAGTAACTTTGACTTTAAATATATATAATAAAAAGTTAGTTCTGTTTATTTCGTACTTGGAAACTAACCAAAAGTATTTATAATTTCATTAGTTTTGGATGTTTGTTATTTTTTTCTGGCATTCTTCCCTTTCAGCTAAAAAATTTCAAAGATAACTTATAGATTCTAAAATACTTCTTTAAAGTAAGAAGGCAATTGAAAGAATTCCATCTTTAATTTGGACCATATTAATTAATTTTACAACCAAGGCAATTTTTTTCGATTTAAGATACAATGATTAACAAATACCTTATTTTAGTTTTATTAACGTCTCGTTTCGAAGCAACACGAAAACTAGTTTGTGGCGGACTTCGTAATTTTGAACTGCGATCAGATGACAAGGACAATGGAATATATCAATTTTTAAGAGGGTTATTATTAAAATTAGGTTGTTACTGGGTAATGGTTCAGTACAGTTATTTAAAACAATTTTATTTAAAAAGGATTAGAAGCAATGTAAACATGAAACAAAAAAGCAATGTAAAAGAACCAAAGAATGAGATGAATGACGTGAAAATAAATAAAATTAAATTGTCAATATTTCAATTGAAATATTTGCAACTGTAATATAAAACTGGAAAAAAATAAGAAAGTTCAAGAATCATAATCTCACGTAGTATTCTCTGACATAATTATCTTAAATATCAAAAATTGAAGAACAGAACACAACAGGGCCGGATTAAGTCCTGAAGGGGCCCTTAGGCAAAGCAATTTAAGGGCACTTCCCACCTTCTTCCCCCTACAAAACTATCACAGATTTTTTTTTTATTGATTTTAATTGAATATCTATTTAAGCAGTTTTTATATAAATATAGTTGCGACAAACTGAAATTACAACAAATTTAACTGCTGGTCAGCTTCAAGAAATTTAGTTTCATTATCTCGTGTATAAAAAAAAACAATTATATTTTTTAAAAATTTAAATTTAAAAATCACTTTTTACAAAATGGTAAAGTAACAAAACTTCTTTCAGTATAATCCAAATACTCATATACAAAGTTTGCTAGGGCTGTTGACTCATGAGTCAATCAGACAACTGGAAAAAGATAAGAAGATTGATTGCATATAACTGCAAGCGAAATTGAAATCATGAAAAAATTGCTAAGAATATTGTTTTTAAATTCAAATGGTACTTAATTTTAATTTAAGTATGTTCAAGTACATTGCCTTTGCAAATCAAATGAAAATACAAAATTAAATAACCCTGAAAATGCCGGAAAAAATGTCGAGACCTGAGGCCCTCGAAAGTTGCGGGGTCTCTATACTGTTGCCTACTTTCCTATTTGATAATCCGACCCACGAACACACGAAAATACAAGCGGAAACGTCGATGAGCAGCAGATCGCGCGTAAAATAGGCCGATCTCTATCTGGACGCGACAGCCGCTGGAATACCCCGGGCGAACTTCCATCCAAAGCACAGTGGTCCAGTTTCGTTTTCTAGCGAGACAAAATTCATAGCAACGAAACTAAAAACAGCAGACTTAAAATTTGCACAGTTTAAAGGAAACGGGCTTCAGTTGTATCCCATGAAATTTCATAACAATCGGTTGGATATTTCTTGATTTGTATTAATTTATTTAATTCGTTCCCATTGTTCTCTATGGAGGGAACTGTTGTAATCTGCGAAAAAGTTAATAATTAGTTGTATAAAACATAAAAAATATCTGATAAATTTTACCAAATGAAGTAAATAGCTTAAAAATAAGATTTGTGAAATTTTAGTAAAGTCTAGTAGGTATTTTTTTTTTATTTTTAACATTCCAAATATTTGCAATGTTAAAATATATCTAATAAATGATTGTGCGATAAATTAAAATGCCTTTCAAAATGATTAGAAAGTGAAACAATTTCGTTGATGTAATATAAATGTTATACAAATACCATTAAATCTTTTAAAAAATTACTTTTAAGAGTAAAATTGCCGCAGTTTTCACAAAAATAATATGAAAATTCAGGAAATATTCCAAAACATTTTAATAACTAACTTTTAAGCGTAATAGATAAGGATAACGCTTTTCATCGTGTGAATTATGTTTTATATTATTTGTTATTTATGAAAAACTATTTGTGGTAAGTTTTCCTAACTTTATCGTCCTTTTAGCTGTAGCTGAAGACAGTATTTGAGAGTTTGTCACTGAAGCAAACTAACTGTCTTTAAAATTTCAAATCGCGTTCTGAACTATTCCAAAATTTTTGCGTTTTCGGGGAGTTTATGTCAACTACTAAATCAGAAATAAATATTGAAATCGATTTAAAATACTTTTGAAACCATTCAGCGTTTATTTCTTAAAAAGTTAAAATGTATTTTAGATTCAGTATTCGTCCCCTTAAATTCGATAATTTTTTAATAAAATGTTCGAATTAATGTCGTTTGAATTTTTATTAATTAACATCTAGGCTAGAACAAGTTAATTTAGTCTTTCAACAGGTTTGTAAATACCCAGATATTTATTTTTGCGTCATTGAAGGAAAAAGTGAAAATTCTTCACTGACATGCATGACATTAAAAAATAAAATAAATGAAAAAGTCGGGGTTTATCGGGACTAATTTTTAGACATTTTATAGAAGATAGAGTGCAGAAATGATTTAAGGTAGTCTCAAGGTATGCAAAGTTGTGCAAATTTTTTAAATTCACTTTAAATTTGAAAATTTAGTGGAAAAAAGGGGCTTTTAAAATATAGTATAAAAATGTGGAAAATATTAAAATTATGTGTTAAAAATGGTATCGTTTACTTGCCCTGGAATCGGACATCATGAAAAAACTAAAATTAGACAGATGAAGAGCAATGTAGGACTTTACAGAACAGAATCCGAGGGCTCACTGAAACGCGACTCAAATGTTCGAAAGACATTCTTCAGCTTTAACCTCCTAAGACTCATGTTTATACAAAAAAATTTATGGCTTTCAGGGTTCCAAACGGTTCTCTACCTACCCTCAAAGGAAATAAACCCATTTGCCGACCTCGAAATTTCGATTTTTGTCGCGCTACAAACCGAAACTGGACCACTGTGCAAAGGCGAAAACAGCAGAATGTAGCCAACCCTGCGCTTCATCATTCTGTCTATAATTCTTCTGCGGTTGACCTTCAAGCAGCGGCTGCAGGAAAACGCTCTTCGTGAAAGTTGCGCTAGTCTGAAGAAAGAAAAAGAAAAACTGGTAAATGAATGATATTTTGTCTTCACCAGCTCCGATTATGCATGAATCATCAATGTGTTCGCAAAAGCTGTAACTTCACCAGGCGCTAGTGTGGTATGCTTTTTATTTTTGTTCTTCTAGTTTAGGCTTATCGTGAACAATCCGGAATCCTCTCAAATATTCTTGTTTTGATGTTTTTATTGAAAACATTAATTTGCAGACATCATTAATTGCTCGATTGGGATGCATAATGAATAACAACTGTTCATATAAATCAAGCTTTGTGTTTTATGGGTGCTCGAGTTGTTTGTTTTGTAGCACAAAACCGGTGTTTGTAAGCTATGCGTGCCCAATTTGAAGTTCTTATCTTTAGAGTGACTTCAATTCGATATTGTTTGATTTCTCAAAATTGACAAGTGGTTGAAAAAAAAGATCGGTATCTAGAACTGAAATTCGAATCGGCGATTTGGCAGCTATGGAGATAACTGTGGGTCAGCAAGATGATAATCATGAAGTGCAAAGGCCGACTGATTAGCCTGTTCAGGTAAGAAATAAAATTAATTTTGTTGGGAAAAAAACACCTCAATACGTCAGTGCGCCTCCGAAGAAGAGAAAATATTCTAACGAATACTTAAAATATGGATTTTCCGTCAAGGGTGATGAAGATTGTCCAAAACCGCTCTGCGTTGTTTGTGGAGAGATATTATCAAATGGCAGCATGAAACCATCTTTACTAATGAGTCATTTAGCGGCTAATTCAACTAACACTCGATTGTTCAAATCTTTGTGTGGAGGCATGGGCGCCCTACATACTACTTTACTTTTGCACACGAAGTGAGATGGCTTTCGCGAGGAAATGTACTCACAAGATTGTTTGAACTGAGACATGAAGTTCATATGTTTTTTGAAGACCACCCTTTTACGTTGAGCTCTAAATTTTATGAAAGTGAATGATTGCAGCAGCTTGCGTACCTATCTGACATTTTTTCAGACTTAATTTCAAACTTAATTTAGGATTGCAGAACCATTCAATAACCATTTTTAAGGTAACTGACAAAATCGAGTCTATGATTAAGAAGCTGAATTTTTAGAAATCTTGTTTACATACATATATATATATATAAAGAAAACAGTATGAAATTTTTGAGACACTGCACAGCTTTTTATCTGAGAACGAACTTAAATTAAAGCAAGTAAAGACTAGTATAATAGCACATTTAAAAGGACTTAAGTTGGCATTCAGACAATATTTTTTTAAGAGCAGCGATGCAGATATGTGGATTTTAAATCCATTCAACGAAGCGTTTTTTTCAAAAAGTTGAAAAATTAACAATTTCTTAAAAAGGAAAATTAATTGAACTTTCCACTTACTCTTCATTAGAATCTGAATTTGAAAAAGAAATTTGATTTACCTCTGGGCAGCAGTGAAAGAAGAGTACCAAGAACTCAATGTTAAAGGAATACAATATTTAATACCTTTCACGAACACAGAAATTGTAGAAAGAGCGTTCTCGTCTTATACATATATTAAGAATAAATATCGAAATAAGCTTGACGCAGCTCCAGACATGAGAATATATCTTTCTTCATTTGAACCCAATTATATAAAACTCAGCTCCACGAAACAAGCTCAAGGGTCGCATTGAAATTTCCTTGCACCTGAATAACTGATTATTACGAAGTGTAATTTTTAGCTAACCTTATAAGTTAATGTGAAATTATTTCAGTACTGTTTCATTTGTTTTGCCGTTTAACTAATACTATTTAAAATTGGAATAAAATATAAAATTAAAAATAAGTCCTGCAAATGTCATTAATTCGCATTATTTGACTCTTAAGCTTACCTAAGCCCTTAACATTATTGATAAAAACTTTTTTGCATAGACGAATGATTGGGGGGGGGGATGTTTGGAGGGGGGTCGCGAGGGAAAAAAGGTTGAGAACCCCTGATCTAGAGAAAAAAAAAATTTTTACAGTGTTTTTGGAAAAACACAGTTTGGATTTTTCGGAGGTAGTTTTTTTTCCAATTTTTTTTAATTGAAAAAATATATCCCTAATCGTTTCTTCGGCAGTTGTTGAGGGATGGGCAATAATATCATCTGTTTTTCTTAAAGAATGTTGAGCTGAAAGTTTCATTTGCTGATGGTCCCAACTAGAGATGTAACGAATATTCGGCAGCTATTTGGCATTCGGCCCTTTTGCCGAATATTCGGCAGGCCGAACAGTAAGCAGATATTCGGCTGAATATATTCAGGATATTAATTTTTTTTAAATGGCTTTTAAATACACATTTAACAAAGAATATTGCAGAATTACATTTCAGTGCATTTATTATTAAAAAAACTCCTAAAATTTTCCAATTTTAAGTTGCATAGGTGTATGTATTAAAATTACATATAATTTATCATTTGCAAAGCTTGAAATTATGATGTAAGAACACTAATTTTTCAACATTGTCAGGAGGGAATCTGTTTTGTATGGTTTCATACTCTTATAATATCAACTAGGAATGTAGATAATATTAAGTATGTGAGGCCTAATTCGGCCCTTTCCCGTATATTCTGTCTGGCCGAATGCAGGCAGAATAAATTAAGAAAAAAAAGGTTTTTAAAAAATGTTGTTTTAAATATGTAAGAATATTGTAGAATAAATAAAGATAAATTTAGAATATTGCAGAATTACATTCCGGAAAATTTATTATAAAAAAATCTAACATTTATACAATTTTAAGTTGCATAGTACATAAGTGTATTTAATAATGTTGCATATCCTTTATAGAAGTCTGTTCCATACGGTTTCATATATATTACCAGCTTCAGTAAATAAACTGTCACTATATATTGCTTGCAGGTGCTGAAAGATATTTTCTGGCTAAATTTGCGAACGGTAGAAATTTTTTCGGATTTTTTTCCACCAATTAAGTGGACACTCCATCCTACCTATTAGAAGTTCTTTATCAAAATAGGAATTCACTTCTAGTAATTTTCATTTATCCCTTCAATTTTCTTCTGTGTTTGTCATTGCCATGTTCTGCTATGATGACTCTTTTAATTCTTTGAAGCAATCTCAAAATTAAGCGAGTTTTTCATTTCTTATTTTTGGTATTTAAAACGTATAACGTAATGAAAATATTATGAATATATATAAAGTTATTATCATTTTTTTAAATATACAAATAATAAAAGCTGAATTTTATTTAATCTTAAATTTTTTTCATTTAAAATTTGAAAAATATTTCATTCACAATCAAAAGTGAAATGTTTTTAAAAATTTGGTATTTGGCCGCCGAATATTCGGTTATTCGGCTAAATCACTATTCGTTACATCCCTAGTCGCAACCCATATCGTCAGTTTCTTTGTCGGAATCAGCGCATGAAAGGCACAAATGAACTCTTGAATACCCGGCCCCGGAAGAGGCCAAAGCTCATTTTTAACTTTTCACTTTGGAAAAAGAATGATTCATTTCGATCTGATTTCTAGTGTTGTTTTTGAGTGGATGATTTTTTTTTTCATTTTTTCTTTCCTCTTCCTTCTCTTAATAAAAGGTCTAGACCTAAAGGAGAGAATAATGAATTGTATTTCATTGAAGTAGAACGGGCGACCAACTCGGCCGCTCCGAGGTCTTTGGGTGGCCGTTTAGAGTTGTTATTTTAACTATGTGTCAGTTGGCCAAAAACTCCGTACCAGCTTCAAATGAATCCTTTTATACAGGGTGTCCAAAATGTATCTTCACACTTTTAAAAAATAATTAAAAATAAACAAACATGAATGCTATGCACTTGCGATTTTTACTTTCTCGTATACGAAGTATACAAAGAGAAAGTATTGTAATCGTCAAAAAATTCGAACTCGAGATTTTCACGAATCTCCACGTTTTAGACCTCCCTGAGTCCGAAAAACACAATTTTGGAATTATGTCTGTCTGTGCGTGTGTCTGTATGTGTGTCTGTGAACACGATAACTCGAAAACTATTAGAGCTACGGGGATGAAATTTGGTATGTGGTCTTTAAACATAATTTGTAGGTTTCTATCAAATTTTGGACAAAATCCGTCAACGGGAAGTCTGTCTGTCTGTATGTTCGGGGTCATGCGAACGCTATAACTCAAAAACTTGAAAAGCCAGATGGATAAAATTTTATACACAGTTTTATCGTCATGAATGTAGGTCCGTATAAAATTTTGGGCCAAATCCGTCAAAGGGTTGACTGTCTGTCGGTCTGTATAATCGCATACTTGTTCAGTTTTGAAACTAATTCCCTGCGCATGCCTACTAGTGGCAATGCCTGTGCAAGGAAGGGACGCTCCGAAACTTGGCAGTTTGCCAAAAACAAATTCTGGAGTGATTTTGTAAGGAAGCAAACATTTAGGGAGTCTCGCCAGGTCCTGTTGCGCAAAAGAATGAGCAGAGGATTTGAATTTGTTTTGATCCTTCAAACCACGCGTGGTTCCAACTTTGGTTTACTTGCGACGGAAGTTTCTTGGACGTCTTTTATTATTCTAGTTTTCTCTACATGTGTTAGGATTATACGAGAAAGTTTAGGAGAGACCACTCCCGCTGGTTTATGTTTCATAAAGAAAATATCATTTTTTGGCAGTGTTTTTATTCCACGATTTCAATGTTGCGCACCATTAGTCGCGCGCAACACATCGAGTTTATTCTAGATTTCTAACCACGTTCTATGAAGCATTGCAAAATCAGCAGTCTGGATGGTCGCTGTAATTCGACTTTTTAGTTCATCAGTGTCGCGAATTGGAGATTGGTAAACAATGTTTTTCTGGTATCCCGTAAAAAAAGTCCAAAGGTGTTATGCCTGGAGATCTAGGTGGCCACGGTATTGGACCTCCTCTTTCAATCCAACGCGTGGGGAATTTTTCATCTAAAACCTTTCGCACTTCCAAACTCCTGTGTGGCGGTGCCCCATCCTGAAGAAGATGAGTCCTCTGTTTGAGGAAATACGAAAATTTCAAGCATATCGAGGTAAGTGTCAGAGCGGGCAGTTTCTTCGGGAAAGAAAAAAGGCCATATAATTCGATCATGCAGTAAACCACACCACACGCTTACTTTAGGGCTATCTCTTGCTTGCTCCTGTACGGCTTGAGGATTTTCTGATCCCCATATTCGAGTATGGTGTCGGTTAACAATACCTGATACGTGAAACGTTGCCTCATCTGAAAACATTACACATTGTAGAAAATTTTCATCCTCCTCCATTTTTTTAAACCTTTATTCTGCAAATGTTCGACGTCGAGGCTTATCATCAGGCTTTAACTCATGCAACAATTGAAGTTTATACGCATAAAGCCGTAATTTTCTATGCACTACATCATGCACAGTTGATCTCGGTATCTGTAAATGCTGGGCCGCGCTGCGAATCGATTTACGAGGACTACGACGAAAAGTTTCTTGAATTCGTTTAAACGTCATCGAAGCTTCTGCTAGGGCGGCCATATTTTGGATTTGCCAATACGCTACCTGTCTTCATAAATCTTTCATGCCATTCATAAACTGTGGGTCTTGAAGGTGGACTTCGATTGTAGGTAGTCCGAAATTTACGCTGTACCTGTGTTGCAGATTTAAATTCGATAAACTACGCTACAACTTGTGGTGAAGCCATTTTGAAACGAAAATGTTGCAAAACATTGACAAAGTGCTCTACATCATCTACATACATTTAGTTTGCATTTCATTTAAAAAAAATGATATTTTCTTTATGGAACATAAAAAACCGTAAATGCATATCATTGTTTGTTTATTTTTAATTATTTTTAAAAAGTGTAAATATGCATTTCGGACACCCTGTATCACCATGTTTGAGAAGTTCAGAAAGGAATATAGTAAATAAAAAAAAAGGAAATTCGAACATTTAGTCCGAAATATTGTAGCATGGCAATGTTTCAGGCTTGATTGCACCAGCCGTCGCAATCTGTACGTAAAGAATTATGCATCACGTAATTTACAAACAGCCTATAAACATTATCATGCTAATAAAAGCAAAAGTGAAAATTCTGCTTTGAAATTAATGTCCAAAAAAGCGATATTTTTACTTTCTCGTCTACGAAGTATACAAAGAGAAAGTATTGTAATCGTCAAAAGATTCGAACTCGAGATTTTGACGAATCTCCACGTTTTAGACCTCCCCGAGTCCGAAAAACACAATTTTGGAATTATGTCTGTCTGTGAACATGATAACTCGAAAACTATTAGAACTACGGGGATGAAATTTGGTATGTTATCTTTACACACAATTTGTAGGTTTCTATCAAATTTTGGACAAAATCCGTCTACGGGAAGTCTGTCTGTCTGTATGTCCGAAGTCATGCGAACACTATAACTCAAAAACTTGAATAACTAGATGGATAAAATTTTGTACACCTGTTTTTTTATCAACATACATTTGTTTATCAACCTGAATGTAGGTCCGTATAAAAATTTTGGGCCAAATCCGTCAACGGGCTGACTGTCTGTCGGTCTGTATAATAGCATACTTGTTCAACTCCATGCGCATGCGTAAATGCCTGTGCAAAGAAGGGATACTCCGAAAACTTGGCAGTTTGCCAAAAACTAATTCTGGTGGCGAGATTTTGTAAGAAAGCAAGCATTTAGGGCGTCTCGTTTTACTTGCGTATTGGAAGCAATCTCTGCGCATGCGCAAGCTATTCTCCTGTTTTCTTCTCCGCACGCGGAACTTGCATTGCTAGAGTTTGATAAGAAAACAAATATTGCGAAGTTTTAATACATACGTATCTTTTTGAATATGATTCTTCACCTCAATTTTTACTATCACTATACTCAACAATGAAAAACCTTCTGATAGTCATTGCATTCTGGGTTACAGTTGGTTCGAACTTTTTATCAACGCAGGGGGAAGGGAAATGACAAATGTTTGAAAAGTAGACGAGAAAGTTTAGGGGAGGCCACTCCCGCTGGTTTTTAAATCACAGCTTTAACACTGGCAAAAGCACGCGAGTGAAAGATTTGATGAAACAATCAAATTAGTTTGAATACAGCAGTAAAAAGCGTTTAAAATTAATTTTGAAAAATTTATTAAAATTATAGAAAAAAATTATCCAGAAATTGATGTCACTGAAAAGCTAATTTTTTTTAAAAAAATTTAAGATGGTGTTAACATGGTTTTGCGCTATAATATGCTCCAAAGTTATCGAGAAAAACTGTAAATTTCTATTAATTTTTAATTAATTTAAAATCTAACTAAAATTTTGAAAGCTCCTTCTAGGTGAACACCAACTACCCAAGAAGTAACTACGTGCCAAATTTGATAGCTCTAGGTTCAACGGTCTGCGCAGCATCCTGTGCTTAACTCGATCTACAAAAAGAATGCGAGCCTGAAAATATTAACGGATGTTTACAAAAATCATCGGGAGTGGCCTCCCCTAAACTTTCTCGTATACTTCCTCCAAAAGGTGCTGTTTCCCCTTCCCCCGCGTGGATAAAACAATTCAACCTACTGTAACCTAAATCCAGTGACTATCAGAAGGCTTTTCATTGTAGATTATAGCGATTGTAAAATATTTAGGTAAAGAATCAAATTCAAAGAGATGCCTACCGATTAAAACGCATCTATCACACACTGCTAGGTTCCACTCTTGGGCTCAAGGACAAAGTGACGTAATTCGCTCAATAGCTTCCTCATGCACAGAGATTGCTACCAGTACGCATGCGCGTGTAGAATCGGATTAGAAAAATTAATTTTGCAATTTGAACGCTTTTTTTCAACCGATTGACACAAAAATTGGACACAAATCTATAATCAAGGTAAGATGGCCACACACCAAATTTAATTTATCTAAGTAATTTTGTTAAGAAGTTATTGAGATTAAAAATATGCAATTACACAGACCGACAAACAATTAACCCTTCGACGTGTTTGGTCCAAAATTTGATACGGACCTACATTCATGATTTTAAAACTGTGTGCCAAATTTTATCCATCTAGCTATTTAAGTTTTTGAGTTATGGTGTTCACATGAACGCGGACAGATAGACAAACTTCCCGTAGATGGATTTTGTCCAAAATTTGATTGAAACCTTCAGATTATGTGTAAAGATCACATACCAAATTTCCTCCCTGTACCTCCAATAGTTTTCGTGTTCACAGACAGACGGACATAATTCCAAAATTGTGTTTTGCGAACTTAGGGAGGTCTGAAACTTGGAGATTCGTCAAAATCTCGAGTTGGAATTTTTTGACGATTACAATACTTTCTCTTTGTGTACTTCGTATACGAAAAAGTAAAAAATCGAATTGTAGAAGAAGCTGTAAAACCTTCTTTACCTTACGTGATTAAGCTCTGCCGTGAAACTGCTTTTAAGCAGCTGTAATTCAAAGTTCGCATTTTCACTCGAACTGAAATTGAATTGTTTGGATTTTATGCTGAATTAAAAATTACCGCACTAAAAATGTTAAATGAGTCATTAGACCTGTGTGTAAATTTCTATTCTATTCTAGGAATGCAATGTGTAAACTTCGTTGAACTGCCATGAGTTTGTTAGAAAAGTGGATTTTGCGGAAAAGTCCGCAATCTCACTGCCTATGTCTTTCGATTATGGAAAATGACGATGTTGCTGGAGAAAGTGTGGAAGATCCCGTTATTGAGGTATTTCCTATTATTAATTTTCATATGTAAATCAATCATAATCTCTATAGCAACTGTTATTCGTCTTGCTGGGTTTTTTTTTTCAATTTATTTTATAACTAGAATTCACAGACATCCTGTATATCATTTCTTTGAAAGAAGAATTTCATACAATACGTTTGACTAGAAACAGACTTAAAAAAGTAATATGTACTTCTATGGTAAAAGTGGCACAAAAAATGTAACCAAGATTCGAAAAGAGACGTATACCGTTTAAGAAAAATCTTGGAATTTCTTTTAACTAAAAACTTTTTTTGTTATCTTTCTTTGTTTTCACAAGAACTGCAAACGATTTACAACATTTAGGGGCATTTAATTTCCGTTGATGAAATGGATTTTCACTTTTAAATATTTATATTGGTCCAGACCCCTCAGAAATTTAGACGAAATAAAGAAAAACAAATAATAACAGCTCAATCTAAACAGATATTTACATTTTTTTTATTTTAAATATTCTACTACACATGAATAGTTTTATCGAGTTGTATTTTGCATATCTGAAATTTCTGTTAGCCTAAACTGTTTGGCCAAACGTTCGAGCGATTCTATGTAGACTTCATCCAAACTAAATTCATTATATATCAAAAAAAAAAAATCTCTTAACTAGTTTAGATAAAAAAATAACCTGTAGAAGTTTCAAGTGTATGTACAGTCTTTTTTCTAACAAAGCGCAATAATAGAGTTTTGATTAGTTTTCATATGCTTTGAACGGAAGCAACTCTTGAAGAAACTAAAACAAAAAAAATTATCACACTTCTAGAGATGATATTATTGTAAAACTTTCATCGTATTCATCTTTATCTCAAATGCGTAGGAAAAACGAAACTACTTTATCTCCAAAGTCTGCATATTAGAGGAAAACACTGTAGAATGACAAACAGTAGAGTAAAATGTGGTGTGCAAGAGTTTCTTATCATTATTGGAGGGCGGAAAAAGGCATTCTTTTTAAAGTGTTTGCCTAAATGCGTGAAATAAATGGTCTTATCGCATCTGGTCGTCGCGATTATTGTACAATTGTTGTTTACACAAACCCAGAGGTCCTGTTATTTTTAACATAATACGTATTTTGGATCAATCATATGAATAAAATGTTATATTCCCTCTCCAGAAAAGGGACGGAAGTTGTCCTGATTTTAGCTACATGATTTCCGGGATAGCGCAGCTGATGGCTACCGAAATGCAGCTCCATTAACTCCTTAATTTAACATTTTCTGTGCTATCTAATAAGACGATCCCTTCTGCTTTGGAAAAGGGTTGTCATTTTCATTCATCTCAGAAGGCATGTAATATTGAGAAGTTTATAGATTCTACGTAATTTTTGTGTAAAATTATAACGCTAATTAATGATTAGTTTTAAGACTAAAAATGCGGTGATTCGATGCACGAGTATTCTCGGGTTTTTAAGGTAAGCGGTTGAAAGAAATTCTTAACTATTTTTACCTTCAGATATTAATAAACCGTTCGTGACTGTTATGAAAGACTCAAGATTTTCTGTGCCTTATTTTTTAATCACGTTTCGAAATGTGTTGCTCTTATTTTTTCTTTACTTCCTTGTTTACCAAGCCAGCTTCATTACGGACAACGTAATCTTGGAACCCACTAGTGACCAGGTGGGTTTAAGCATGGCACGGATGAGGAACACGAATCGGAGGAAGATTATAGGTTCTATCCTATAGCTATGCTCTTGACCAGCATTATTCAAAAACTGGTAGAATGATGTGTGTTTTAGTAACAAACTGCTCCCTGCCGCCGGGATGGCTGCTGGAGGTTTTCCTAATTTTCTTGCAAACAAGACACAAATATTGGACAGTTTCCTCTGAAATTCCTCCTGTAAGATAACTTCCCCTATATATTGGAATAAGTCATACTTTTTGTTTAGGTGCTCCAAGGTCGCCTCTACCAATACACAGGACCGGTTTAAGGCCTTTAGGGGCCCTCAAACAATACAAGTTTCGGAGGCCCAAATATCCAAAACTAAATATTTCTATTGATTTCAATTTCATATTTATTAGGTATGTAACGAATAGTGATTTGGCGAAAATGCGGCCAAATTTTGAGGCCGAATACTCACTTTTCAAACACATTTCATTTTTGATTGTAAATAAAATATTTCTCGAATTTTAAATGAAAAAAATTAAACATTAATAAAATTGATTTTTATTATTTGTATATTTAAAAACATGTTAACACCTTTAAGTAATTTTGTAACATTTTAGATACCTTAATCCCAATAATAAATGAAAAACTCTTCATTTTTGGATTATTTCACAGAAATTAGAGTCATCATTGCAAAATATTACAAAGACAAGCTCGGAAGAAAATCCAATGGATAAATAAAAATTATTGGAAGTAAATTCCTATTTTGATAAAGAACTTCTAATAACTAGGGTGAAGTGTTGAAGTAATTGGTGAGTAAAAAATGCAGAAAAATTTCCGAGATTTGCAAATGTAGCAAGAAAATATCTTTCAGCTCCTGCAAGCACAGTATATATTTTCTGAAGCTATTAATATATGTGAAACCAAACGGAATAGACTTCTACCTGAAAATACTGAAAAATTATTGTTCTTTCATCATAATTTCAGGCTTGACAATGATAAATGATGTGTAACATTATTACACTTATGTGGTATGCAGCTTAAAGTTGAGTAAATGTTAGAAGATTTTTTTGATAATAAATGTACTGAAATGTTATTCTGCAAAAAATTAATTTTAAAAAATTACTATCTTGAATATATTCGGCCGAATATATGTTTATTATTCGGCCAGACCGAATATTCGGCAAATGGGCCGAATACCAAATATTGTCCTGATATTCGCTAGATCCTTATACAGTAAAATTCTGGTTAACCAAACTCGTGTTAACCGAAACCCGGGTTATCCGACATACTGTGCTGCACGGAAATAAACGCGAGGGCAAGACTTCTTTGCAACGATATTCCCGATTTTTTCTTTTAAGTCTCCCCAAGAATGTCAGTGATTAATTTCAGAATGCTAAAATTAAAATTAATGGGTATTAACAATATTAATTATGGTATTGTTTATCTGTGTCTGTCAGACGCATTGCACCAAATTCGCCAGTGCGAATATTGCTCCCTAGCTTTAATAAAGAGCATAAGTGTAGCCTGCAAAGAAAGTTTTGAATTCGTTTTACACGTTTTGTACGCATACTGTAATTAGATACGAAATAGTAATAGATGTTCATGACTTAACCGAAAAAATCATTATCCGAAACTGCCCCCCTCTACTTAGATTAACCGAGGTTGTACTGTATCTATATAAGCAGTTTTTAAGTTAGAACTACTTTGATATAATGAAATAACTAAACATTTAATTACAGGCCTTCAAGAGAGTGGTTTTAGCGTCTCGGATATAAAAAAAATAAATTTAAAAATTTTAAACGAAGTTATAAAAAATTCACAAAAGTTTTAATACAATCTAAATACTCTAGTAAAAATTTTACCTGGGTGATATTGAATTGTTAGTCAGTCAACTAATTCATAAAAAAAATCCACTGATCTTCAATCGAATTTGAAAACATTAAAAAATATCACAAGAATAATGTTCTGAAATTTAAATGATTCTTGATTTTAATTTAGGTTCCAGTACAATACCCCTTTTAAATAAAATAAAAGCACAAAATTAAGTTACTCTGAAAATACCGCAAACAAACAAGAAAAATCTTGAGGCCCTCCAAAGTTATGGGGCAGCTGTTTATTTGATAATCCGGCCCTACCAATACACACATTCCCTTTATCATGAGTCATGGACTTGTATAGATATGCTGCACCAAGTGGTATCACGAACACATAGGGGAAAGTGGGGTAAAACCGGGTAGCCAAGGTTTGAAAGCCTATTGGAGCTAAAATATTCGACATAGAGCTTGTCAAATTTTATTAAAATATTCATTGTTTATCGGAGTACAATATATTTTTCCAGAAGAGTCACAGTTTCATTACTTTTTTATGAATGATTTTTTTTAATAAAAAAAGTCAAACTATCCGGTTTTATCCCACTAGTGGGGTAAAACCGGATACATATGTTAACACTATGGGAAATTGGGAAAACTCGATTTTCAGTGAAAAAGTTGTAATCATTTTTACTTTATACGACAATTTACGAATATTAGTTACAAAATTCACATGTAAAGCAGGTGTCTTCTTCCTCCGCTCTACTGCAGCTTTCGTGGGCACAGCTAGGACAGTTTTTACATTGGAACCCGTCTTCTTTGTTTAAATTAGAAAATACATCATTAAAATATAAACTATTAACGTCTGATTAGTTTTTATCGTCTTAATCGGAGGAATCATCAATACTGACTGTCCCGGTCTTGCCACTTGGAGTACCTGGTTTTACCCTGAGTGCAGAGGTTATAAAAAACGAAATAAACCGCGCAATTATTGGAGTAAATCCTTATTGTTTGATAGGATATGAATCCTTAGTAAACGTATAATAATCTGGACTAAATATATTTTTATAATTGTAATGATTTTTAAGTAAGGACAGTTTGAAATGAAGCGAACATTAGAGAGTTGACGTCTTAAAACAAATAAACCTTCACAGATGCAGTGCATTCAATGACTACAACACGCCACAATGACTTTTCCTTTTTCTTGCCTAGTAGAGTGTAATCCAGTATCTGTCTGCTGGACGGGGGGGGGGGCGGGGCCTCCCCCGTCGGGGAAAATTTTTGTACTGGGTATTCAACTGTAGTTGATAAATTATAATCTGGCAAAAATTTGAGACCAATTTCATTGCTCTCGTCGCCCCATACAGTAGGCCGTGCCCCCTTGTTGGGGAGACCGTGCTCACCCCCCCTTGGGCAAATCGGGTTCCCCCGTCGGGCAAACTCTAGCGCCATTCCTGCTGCTAGATAAGAAAAATAATAGCGCCAGATACAAGGGTACCTGGTTTTACCCCCACTACCCGGTTTTGCCCCACTCTCCCCTAATATTGGTTCCACTTATTAAAGTTTCAAATAAAATAAGAGTGTTAATAAGAATAAAACCCTGAGAAACCCAATTATTCTCATCCGGCTAGTCTGTTTTAAAAAACGATATTAACAATAGTTTCCTGGATAATAAATTGACATTCTTAGCACTCAAAGACATATTTAGTAAGTTTGTAAAAGAAAATTTTATTTCACCTTGAAGAAACTTGAGAGTGGTCGTCAATATTAATAAATTTTGCCCTGCTGTCACGTGTTCTAAACACTATTTTCGTGAAAATTATAATGTCGAATTAGACGAAGAGACTTTATCAGTGGCGTTTGAAGCACAGTATTTTCTTCGGTCTGCCTCACCATAATTGACTTTATAAAATGAAAATAATGTACAGTAGTAGACTCCTAACTATCAGGCCTAAAGTAGCGAAAATGGCAAGCCGGAGTTCTATAAATGTTCTCTATCTACTGTACCCATACCATTGAAAATACCCTTTTTATTCCAAATCCCCTCTTATTCATACTTTCTGACCTCTTAGTACAGGGATTCAGTACTTTATAAATGATTTATGTACTATTATTTAAAAATTTATTACAGAAAAGGAAGTAAAAGAATAAAAATATTGTAAACATTTTAGCATCAATTTTATAATGTCTAACATAATTGCAGGAAACAAAATCATGTACACTATACAGTATGAATGTACCAGTGATGGTTGTTTTATCGGAGCGCACAGACTCGTCGGTCCTCAATCTCCGATACCTGATAATTGAATTAACAGGGTTCCCACGGGTCTTAGAAAGTGCTCATTTTAACCTTCCATTTCTAAAAGCCCTTAGAAGTACTTATTTTTGGTCAGTAGTCCTTAGAAAGTGCTTATTTTCCTTTTAAAACAAAATTCTTTTTTCGAACGGCGAAATTTTATTTTCCCAGTCATCTGATTTCTTTTTATCGCCAGATCGGCGATAAAATTATTTATTAAATATACTAAACTAAATATTTCACATCTGCCTTCATAGGCCATTCACGGTCTGATGACTTATCATCAGCATTCCTAAAGTCTGTCCAGAAGTTGGATTTACCAAAACTTTTGCATGTATCGATGGACACTAACTGGAAATGTTTTGATCATCTTCAAGATGAGATAAAAGAAGAATTTAGTAGGGACATGATATGCACCAGTAGCTGTGGGCTACGTATTATGAATAATTCATTTGATCATGGACCATGTAGTACTGACTGGAATGCAAATGGCCTTCCCCAGCAGCAGAGTTATATCCTGTGTTCTGCAACATGACCTCAAACAGTTGGAAATGTTCTGCAGGTAGTTTGTCCAAATTTTTCGGACCACAGTAAAATGCAAAATAGATATAAAAATACTAATTAACCAGTAGAATCTTTATTACTCATTAATGACCAAACATTATATTAAAATTAATTATTTAAAACCAAGGCATGCATTCAGAATTTGCAATTCTGTCAATGACTTTTGAAGTCAGATACTGCGACATTAATGGGAAAGTACCGTTCACAAAATGTTTATGAAAATTTGGCCTGTACCTTGCTACAATGACCGCCTTTAACAACTTTCTAACAGATTTATGGCCAGGTGGTGCACCATTGGAATAAATAATCATTCTTTTGTCAGTTGTTCCAATTGCTGCGTCATCCCCATCAATCTTTTTTGAACAATTTTGTCGATTGTGGATTCCCACGATTCGCAAATTGCTTCCGACACGGGAATAAAAATATTAAATGCTGTAAATGTGGGTGTCAGGGATGGCCAACTGAAGACAAGTTCTTTAAATGAAAAGATTTAATGATGGTTTAGATTTACAGTTAGATGATTAATAAATGAAATGATTAAATATATACAGATGATTAACACAAAGTCATTATAATTGCCGAGTCACACACATTCCCTTCGTCAAATTCGTCTTTCGAGCAAGCGTCGTTCTCTGCATCCCGTCTGGATGTCAGGGCGTCAACTACCGAGTTCTGCTTAGAGGCGCGGCGGGAATGACGGGGGCTGCCGTCAGTCTGGCACCACAATCTCGGCCTTCCTGGATTCAGCTGGTCCTCCAGACGACACTGCAATTATACAAACAAAACAGAGAGAAAAAGAAACACAGCAGAAATCGAAGATTACAAAGTTCTGAAAAAAAAAAGAAAAAAGTTCATGATATTAGAGTTCTGACATCGTGTTCCAGGGTTTCAAGTATTCAGCACATGTCGTAAAATTGGATCTTTCGTGGTTTCCCTCTTTGATAACGTCATTTCCTCCTTTTGCTCTAGTGATACTGTAGGGTCCAAAATACTTCGGCTTAAGTTTCAGGTTTGGTCCAAACTGAATTCTTTTGATGGCAACAAGATCTCCAACTCTGTAAGGTTTTGGTTCTCGTCTTTTTAAATTGTAAGTCTTCCGGTTTTCTTCTTGAATCTTGAAGATTTGCTGCTTCGCATGCTTTCTTAGTTCTTCTCTTTGAGCTTCAAAATTGGCTTGGAATTCAGCTTCGACCATTTCTTTGAGCTTATCTAAGCCTCCAGTATTCATCTTAGTACCAAAAAGCAATTCGAAAGTTGTGGTGTCGATACTTCGTTGATAGGTGGAATTTATCGTTTGCTGTAGTTCATTTGTGAACTTATACCACTTGTTTGGATTTTCCAGGGATAATTTTGAAAGAACTGATATGATGGTCTGGTTGATACGTTCAATCTGTCCATTGGCTCTTGGCAGGCCAGTCGTAATTGCATGATGTTTTATTTTTTTCTTTGGCACAACAATCGGCAAAATCACCAGAGGTAAAAGCTGTACCTCTATCAGACATTATTTGGAAAGGGCTTCCAAACACAGCTTTTTGAATTTCCAACTTTGCTATCACTTCAGCTGATATTGTGTTTTTTGTAGGATAAATCCATACAAACTTAGTAAATGCGTCGATGATTGCCAAAACATATTTATAATTTTTATTCGTACTCTCCAAAGGTGCAAGATGATCGATGTGATATGTGTGCAACGGCGTGTCTTCTTTTTGTAATGGGTGCAGAAGACCCTCCTTCTTTCCTCTTTTCTGATTTATCAGGATACAATGGACGCAGTTGGATATGATCTTCTCTACTTTTTGTCTAAGTTTGGGGATGTAATAATAGTCTTGCAGGTGTTTCTCGGTGTATTTAACTCCAGTATGTCCTTTTTCATGTGCATTTCTTATAATTTCGGTTTGCATACTGTCAGGAACAACTACTAATTCTTTACCCTCAACAAATTTATACAAAATTCCGTTTCGATCGCAATAGTCTTCGTAAGCAGAAATTCTTAATAATTCTTTTATTGCTTTTACTTCATTGTCACTATCTTGAGCTGATTTTAATCTCGGTAAAATGTTATCAAATGAGATACAAAATATGTCTATGGGAGATCTACTTAGGGCATCAACATGAGTCATCCGTGTACCAGAACGATGCTCAATGACGTAATCGAATTCTTCCAGCAATAAAGCCCAACGTGCAACGCGAGTAACCAAGTCTTTTTTTTGCATAGTTTTTTCGAGCGCGGAACTGTCTATTACAATTTTGAAAGGAATTCCTAATAGGTAAACACGAAATTTCTTTACTGCCTCTATCACAGCAAGAGCCTCAAGTTCATAACTAGAATATTTCTTCTCGGCCTCTGTTGTTTTCTTACTCATGTAATAGGTGGGATGGAAGTTTTTATCATCAGGGGATTTCTGCATTAAAATAGCTCCGTAGCCCTCTAAGCCTAGCGTCAGTGTGCAATTCAGTTTCGTAATTAGGGTTATAAATTCTTAATACAAGTTTTTCAGCTAACATTAATTTTAACTGATTTAATGAGATTCTTTCCTCTTCGCCAAATTTAAACTTTCGGTCTTTCTTCAAGAGATCACTTATTGGTCTAGCAATAGTGGAGTATTTTGGGATAAACTTTCGAAAATATCCGGTGAGTCCCAAGAAACTATGAATTTGTTTTAGATTAGCTGGTTCCGGAAAATTAAGGACAGCTTTAGTTTTTAGAGTAGATGAGAAGATTTTACCGTCTTCAATGACATGGCCCAAGAATTCAATGCGCTTCATCAAAAAATGAGATTTGTTAAAATTTTAGTTGTTCCCTCTACTTTTCTTTTGTATAATTTCCAGATATTTTTTAATAGGACCGAAAACACTGTCCTAGTTAGATTTTCTGTAAATATTGATACTGTCTTGCTTTTTCTTAAGTGTGTGTTTATGTGACTTTGTACTTTACAGTATCCTTAAGTTTAAAGCCTGCCTAAGCTGTAAACATTAAAAGCTGAAAAGAAAATTTTGGAACATTTTAAATAGAAATGAAAATTCTTTATAATTTAATGGTTTAAAGTATGAAATATTTGAAAAAAATTGTTAAAATGAAATGAGTTTTAATATGTTTAAATCAAGATTTTTTACTATATATATGAGCAACTTTTTGAACTTTGAAGATAGTGGTAAGTTTAATTTTTTTCCCCTGCTGTGCCTATTTTATAATTTGTTAATATGTGTACGTATTATTGACATGCATGCATATACATGCCCATATTTTAACTGCTGATATTTTTAAAAATGGGACTGAGCTTATTTTGAAAATTTTTTATATGGCCTTTTTTGTATAATAAAAAAAATAGACTTAAATATTGAATTTTTTACATAGTATTGTTCTTATGAGTTTAACTAAATTGTAGAAGCATCTCATTTAGTTGAAAGTCATGTATTAAACTATGAAACAAGGCTTTCATAATGTTTTATTTAAGTCCTTATAAAGTCTTAGAAGGTGCTTATTTTTAGTTTGAAAAATAGAGTGGGAATGCTGATTAACTTTAGTCCTGACTAAAAGCTGCTTTAAACATGAATTTGGGGATTACCTGAAAGGGAAATGGCCTTTTTAATCTGTAAAGTAAGGATTTTTCTAGTGACCCGAGATATCTCACTCATTCACCTTCCATTCATTCATACACTCTTGTCTGATTTCAAGTATGAATGCATACACTTTTAAAATAAACAAAACGTTGACGTAAAGCGCCGAATTAATTCTTATAAATATTATTTAAAACTTATTTTACAGTTCATTGTTAAATAATTACACTAATGTGAAAAGGTAGGCCTAAGATGAACATGAGTGGCGTTAGAGTCCGCCCGACGGGGGGGGGGGGCACATCCTGCTGAACGAAAGGAGGGGCGTAATGATGACCCTCTCAAATTTTCGCCAGATCTTTATTTATCCACTAGTTGAATAACCCGTTACGTGAACGGGATACAAAAATTTGCCCCAATGGGGGAGGCAGAGCATCCCCGGCAAGGGAGCCCTAGCCCCCCTGTGTTAGAATATTTTTAAGATAGAATAGAATAAGCCTGTGACAGCCCTGAAGAGGAAAAAGCCAAATGCTAAGAATAGAATAAGCCTGTGACTGCCCTGAAGAGGAAAAAGCCAAATGCTAATTTTGAAGAGCTGTACTCCGTTCGTGAATCTCAATTTGTGTTATGCACACTGCTCATTGTAGCAGACAACGCCTTGGCAAGTAAATTTTCATTTTATTACGGAGCATTACTTTTTTAACTAGGCAGGATAGTTAAAAATATATTAAAATTTGTGAAAATAATTGCACGGAAATAAAACTAATATCACTGAAAAGCTAATTTATTTTTTCTACACTTTAAAATGGTTTTTATAGAATAATATGCTCTGAAGCAATTGAGGAAAGACGATGAAATTTGGATGTTTTTTAATAAAATATCTATTTTAAATTTTGAAAAATCTTCCTTAGTGAGCCCGTACTGTACAATAAGTAACTAAGTGCCGAATTTAGAGCTCTAGTCCAGTGGTCTGCTCTGTAGAGTGTTTTGAAAGATTTTTGCTTGATGCATGTCGAAGTTTACCGATAATATCCAGCCTATAAACATATCATGTTGAAAAAAGAAATGACGCCGGGAGGTTGTCTTTTTCAAACAGCCGCTGTTGTTAAAGGCGTAGGACTACTTTCTCGCGTGACTCTTCCGATTTTCATTTTTTTTTGTAACTTCTGTTGTTACCCTTTATCTCTAAAATAAGACATTAATTATGTTTTTAACATATGCAGTTACCGAGATATAGAGGATCTCCCACACAACGTTTTTTGCGGCGTTTTGGCGTGTGAATGATATTCCTTCCTGAGACTCCAATGGGAGGAACGTAGTCCTACGAAAAAAACTGTGTATAAAATAAAAGTGAGCAGGTTTGAACTTTAATTCAGGATGATCAATTCGGATGGCTGCCAGGGAGAAAGAGAGATGCACAGAGAAAAAGAATCAGAGGTCTCACTCCCATAGACCTTAAGGTATCCGAACACGTTCGGAGCACTTTTTTCTTAAATTGTGAAATAGAAACACCAAAATATGTTTTTTAGATTCGAATTTAATAAAGATTAATATTAGCGTATGATTTTTGAGTATAAATTATTATAAATTTACAAAATTCTTGAATTTCTGCTGCTTTTTAGAGGAAATTTCCCAAAACTTCAAACATGCTACAGGTCAAACTTTTGTAATAATTCAAATAAAACTAATACTAAAATAAACTACATACTATGGACTAGTGCTTGTACTAGAATCTTAACATTCTTTAGATAAATAAAAATTTTAGAGCTAATCGAACAATCATTATAAGATTTTCAGCAAATTTTCTATGTCATTTTTCAAATAAAAGACCATAATTTAAAAAATATTGTTACAATATACATTATTCTAGTACATTCACTAGAGAAACATTTGAAGAAAGTGTTCATAAAATTTCAGAACAATCGAATGATAATATCTTGAGTTATCATGTTTGAAATTTGAAAAATATGCATAAAATCTAATTTTGAGAAAAATCAAATTTTAGTTTTTCCACGCGCTCAAATTATGTATCTAAACTTTAAAAAAAATTCCTAAAAATATACTGACATCATAGTAGCTTGCAAAAAAGGAGTTTAAAAGAATTTTTGACAGGTTTCTGTCCATTTGAATGACAACTTTCGGCTAATTAAACGCCCATTTCCGGTTTTCGGTTTGTTATAAAACAATTAATATCTCATCTTCTAATTAACGTACCGACAAAAGTAAATATGTTTTAGAAAGGTAAATGAATGAACTATCGAAAACATCAAAAATTTTAAAAAATGGAATTTTGGTCGAAAATCGACTTTCGAACGTGTTCGGATACCTTAATGGCAACTTTTTTTAACATTACACCTCACATAGATAGTACGCCATCTGTGGCCGACTAGGGAACTAACAAGAATACGTCAGCGTGACGTCACAGCGACGCGATTGTAAACAAAACCATTCCCTTTCGTCATGACAACGATGTAAACAATAAATAGGCATTTATACGATATTTAACTCGTTTTTCAACGATTATTAAATTTAAAAATAGTTTATTTTATATATATTGTTAATTTGACATTGTTTTAATAATAATGCCGTTTATTATTGTTTATATAATTATTCTAATCATAAGACGTTTTTTTATTCTCATTAAATTAGCCTTTTCTTTAATACAGAAATTAAAAGTAAATATTAAACATCATTCAAAACATTAAAAAAAAAAGTTGAATTGCCTATTTGAAGTGTAGCAATAATTTATAACCAGTGGATAAATAATTTAAGAAGATAAACTATTTTTCATATTAATAATTTCATTTATTCTTCTTCAAGAAAAATTCTTTCAGATCATAAAATATTTTTAAACCAACAGGAAATTAACTTTTATTAATTTAGCTAATATTATACCATCTCTTTTGGAACATGTTAAAACTTCAACGAAAAATTACTTTTTAAGAAATCCACGTTAATTTTTCCAAGATACGATATTGATAAAATGTAATTTCCATAAAGAAAATTAACTTGTGGTTTCCTTAAACTCTACAGGAAACTAAATTTGTTGTTTTAATTAATATTATACTTTCAGAATACTTTAAAAATTCAATAATAAATTAATTTTTAATAAATACACATTCATTCTTGTTCCAAAATTTAAAAACTAATAGAATGTTATTTTCATAAAGAAAATTTAATTTTTTAAAAAACTCTGCAGGATATTAAATTTTTTGATTAAGTTAATATTATACCATCTCTTTTAGAATATATTAAACTTCAACAAATTATTTTTTCAACAATACACAGTAATTTTTTCAACCCAGAAAACAAATTAAATACATTCATTGATTTTTGTAACAAGATGTTATAATGCAAAAAAAAAAACACCCCAAAATAAAATGTCACAATTTTATTGAACAAGCATAATAAAGTACACAACATTGTTAATACATAACATTTCTAACAAACACTGCCTAGAAGCCAGATTTATTTGTTATATCTATACTTATAAAAGGCAATGTTTGTGTGCGTGCGTGCGTGTGTGTTTGTCTGTGATGTCCAGACGAATCTATCGCACTTACAGCCATGAAATTTGGCACACAGGTAGTCGTAATGGTGACTGAATGCACCTCGAAGCCGAAATTTTAAATTTTAATCTAGAATTTTTTTTTATTTAATGTTTTGTGTTGTTTTGGTTGATTTTTCGCACTAATTTCTCAATAGAATAGTTACGAATAAGTTTACGATAAAAATATATACACCATCGGAAAGAGCACGCGATTTCCGTTCTAATGAAGTTAGTTTTGAATTTCTAACGTAATTTACTGAATTTTGAGAATTTTTTTAAAAATTGTCACTTTCTCCTTATATTTTTAACTGTCAATGTTTTTTCCATCGCATCCAACGTTCTAATAAACCTATGATTTTCAGTTTTTTTATGGTAACAACAGAGGTATTTATCTCTCATTTAAAACAAGAACGGTTAAAATATCTTTGTCCGTTCGTTTTTAATAATTTTTTTTCTTAAAGGGTTAAAAAAATTCTTTTCCAATGAAGTTCTTTCTCCGGAACGGTGAGTTTCTCCCTGGCTACGGCTAGCGCCATCTGTTGGAATTATTCTCTCCTCAATTTTTAGCATGTTTTGCTAGGAATAATTTGAAATCATTTCGTTGGACGCAAGGGTTTAGTCGTAAATTAAGCAGTGCTGGAAGATTCTGACATGGGTGATAAGTTGGCTTTGCTGAATTATGAGAGAATTTTTTTCGTGATGAGCTAAAAGAGTTTCTTTACCATCTGCGTAAAATGTGCCATAGCTTTTCACGCAAGCTCCAGGGGGGTGACGAAGGGGGTACTGTCGTGACCTTGAAACGTCACGGTATTGTGGTTTGAGACTGTATTACATCAGCATAACTTAGATACACCATTGCTGTATATTAAAGATTTTCACGTTGCAATTTTTTTTTTTATTATTGTTTTGGAATAACGTACTCTGTACTACTTTTCTACATGTCATTATCGCGGGAAAATCAATGTGTATCTTTTGTTTTGATTTTGTTTCAAAACTTTTTCGTGTCATTGTGGGCGATTTTTTTTTTTTCATGTTTTTGAAGTCCTGATTCCACGGGCAACGCCGTGCGCGTTCTGCTAGTAGAGTATAAAAATACTCAACATAAGGGAATGTAATTTTTTAAAAAGATCAATAGCTGGATTATGTTAGGTTATATTAACATCCCGTTTTGAAGCAACAGGAGGGCTATTTAGGGATGGACCTCGTAATTGTGAACCGCAGTCAGATAACGAGGACAACACCTGAACTGGTACCCCCCTCTCAAAACTTCGGCGCAACGGGAGGGAGTTTGGACATTGTGTATGATTTAGCGTGCAACAGGCCCCATACACGGCAAATCTTCGATGGAATCGGGTTTCGGGCCTGCAACCCTCCGGTCCCGAGGTCGAGACCTTGCCACTAGGCCACTGCGGCCCCAATCAATAGCTGGAGGGGGACATAATAGAATGCCCCTTCTTTCCTAGAGTGGCTCCTACCAGGACTTAAAACTCCTGTCCAACTTCGTCATCCTGTAGAATCTGCAGCTACAAAAATCTCGAACTGCCTGAAAGGACAAATAAAATTCCACTAGAATTCCATTTTCTATAACATAAATTTCTTTATAAAAAAAACACTACTCAATTATCATGCATTATTATGAATAAAATATTCGCTTAACAGGGTCTCTAACCAAGACTAATAATTAGAATTCTAAGTCATTAACAATAAAATTAACTTTCTTGTGTCAAGTTGTGATAATTAAAATAGATCAAAATATTTTGATATTCTAAATAAAATATTAGCTAAGATGCTTATCAGAAAAGCTTTCTATATTTTATTTATACAAAAGAGTATGAAATTTTCATCTGGAAAATCTCTACATTATTAATAAAAATTAATAAGAAATATCTTCTTAAAATGGAATTTAAATTTGCAAATAGAAGATGTTATATAAAGTTACTGATTTATTTATAATATATACATACTTATAGCAGCAAATAAATTGATGTAACATTGTAATAATATATAATACAAGTGTTGTACCACTTTTGGCCATGCATGTGGCCAAAAGGGGTACAACACTTGTTCCACTTTTGGCCACATGGTTTGTTATTATGTTTTTACTCATAAAATACTTTTAAGAATATCAGGATAAAATAAAAGTAACTAATTTAGTTTTGTTTAGATTTTACGTGGCAAAAATTCCACTTTAAATAGAAGAAGTCGGGTGATATTTCCATCAAAAAATTGTGCTACTCTCCCAACTAAAGTTTTAGATGCAATTAAAGACAATCAAAATGGAAAGCCTGCAGTAAAGATTAGCAAAGTTTATGGAATGCCTAATTCCACTTTGCATCGCATAATTACAGGGAAGGGCATCATTTTCCAGCTATGGTGGGCATGGTAATTCTGATGCAGTATTAAAGAATTGAGGTAAAAAATCAGTTGGAAGAATAGATTTTGGGAATTGCAAGAATGGGATTTTTAATTGTCAAAGACAAACTTCTTGATCTTGATCTATTCAAAAGATATCCAGGCCAGTAAAATAGAATGTCAGTTTCAAAATGGAAGGCCAGGCAGAAAGTGATATAATCCTTTTATATAATAGCATCCTAGAATTAGTTATAAGGCAGAGATTTTTAATAAAACACAGGCAAATATCATAGATGACAAAAGCCAAACTTGGTTAAAGGAGTCGAAGAGCTCTTAGGTGAAGAAACGAGTGTTTTAGATAATCCCAAACAGGTGTACAATACTGATACTGATGAAACTTCATTTTTTTAAATTTTCTAAAGGCATGCTTTAAGTATTTACATAAAAATTTACCCCTACCCCCTTAAAAAAAACAAATTTTTATGCAAGTATTATACAACATGTATATTACCAACCAAGCTAAATGTTTGTTTTCTGCTTCCTGCCTCTTTAACTCAAACTTACAGCTAAAATCAACTAATGTACATTTTATTTTACTTTTCTACAAATTCAATAAAAAAAAGTGGTTTGTAAAATATGAAAATAATGTAATAAAATACATACTGCATAAAAATGCTTTATTTTTGCTTAATATTCATTGTTTCCTGTTATATAGTATGATATTAATGTGGCCAAAACAGGTGCAAGGTGGCCAAAACTGATACAAATTGGGATAAATTATTTATGGGACAACTTATATTAACAATTTGGATATATTATTTATTTATTCATAATTCAAAATATAAATTTTTCCAGAGAAAGATTTTATAATTAACAGAAAGGCAAGAAAATTTACTAAAGAACAGTGTAAGTATGACTTAAAAAGCTTTAGCCAGTCATCCACTGTGAAAATTCAAATTTTCTCTTAATGTGGCCAAAACTGAAGCATCTACCCTATAACATTGTAATAATAAAATAGTGTAACATTAACTAGACTACCGATATTCTTAGTCAGCTCTTACATCTAATAGCATTTCACAACAGATCGTTTTTAAATTAGAAAGATTTGTGTAAGATATAACTAAGAATACTTAACACACAACCCAAAATTACTTTAACTTTCAGCACAAAGAATAACAATTTTCATGTTGTAAAATTCCATAACACAAAACAACTCAGAATCAAAATAATTTGAAGATGCTAGAAAACTTTATCTTAATTTCTACAATATAGTTATGAATGTATTATTAAGTACATAATTTGTAATATACTGCTGTATTTATATTAACATAGAAGCTCAAATATAATTTCAACTTGACTGATAAAAGAATTATAGCTCGTGGAAATTATTATAAAAGTCGACAATAAATATTTTCACAGCAATAGTCAAAGAAGGATTGATAGTTATTAAGGTTGCTTTTATTCCCAGGTCAAATTATTAAGAAGCAATATAAATCTATAAAAATACAGGAATGCATACATTTTTCCTATATTGCATATTGCGTCAACAGTTCTCATTCCATTAGGATGAGAAGTTTTAGACAACGGATATTGCACCAAAAAATAAACTTCATTATTTTATTTATAAAAGTGAAACTAAATGTTACAAATGTTTGATTAACCTAAATCGACTTTGATTGTAAGTTAGGAAACATGTATTAAACTTACTTGTTCTTAAGATCGACATCGAACACAACACAGCTAACATGGCGGCGACCTTGGAGTTCCGTTTGAAACGGCGGCGGGTATCGATATGGCTAGTTTCCTTGGATGGCGAGTGGGGGCGCTGATCAAATTGCGGGGTGAGACCTCTGATTCTTTTTCTCTGTGGAGAGATGGTATGGCCAAAATCTAATAAATAAATGAAATAAAAAAATGCTGCAACCGAGTAGTTATCTGCAATACATCACCGGTTTACCGACTAAAGGGGAGGAGCCGTTTCGGATAATGATTTTTTCGGTTAAGCCATGAACCTCTATCATTATTTTGGAATCTAATACAATATGTGTGTAAAACGAATAAACTAACTTTCTTTGCAGGCTACACTTATGCTCTTTATAAAGCTAACCTTCCGCACTGGCGAATTCGGGCGCAATGCGTCTGACAGGCACAGATAAATAATACCATAATTAATATTGTTAATACCCATTAATTTTAATTTTAGCATTCGGAAATTAGTCACTGACCTTCTTGGGGAGACTTAAACGGAAAAGGGGCGGGGGGATACAGTTGCAAAAAAAGTCTCGCCTTCGCGATTATTTCCGTGCAGTACAGTACGTGTTTTTTGGATTTGTGATTTCAGAGGCATTTTGGATAACCGGAGTTCGGTTAACCGGGGTTTAACTGTATTTTAAAAAAATCCCCTGCCGGCGAGCCGGAAGGTAGATTCTTTTTGTCCGGATTTATAAGGAAAAGAAAATTTCGTCCTCTATTTTCATAATGATTGGAGCTATGAGGATGGAAGAGACTGCAAATGGCGAGTGCTTTGCAACGAGATGTCACATGCATTGGTTAAAAGGCAATTTAAGTTAAAGGTGGGTGAGTGGAAAATCACTTTTCAGCCCATAACTGCTAAGTATTTGTAGCTATCAAAAAGCTTTCAATACAAAAGTTGTTCGTTATAATAAGGCGATAATATGCCTAATTTAAATTTTCTTTCTATATTCAATCATAAGAGAGTTATGGGGAAATGAAAATTTCAACCTCTAACCATTTCTGCCCCCTTGCTGCTGGATAGTCCATCTACTCATTCGGCCGAGATTTTCACCCTCTCTACTATATATCCCTCGCCGGTTCAAATCCAATAAAAATTACTGTGGTTATTGTGTTCACGAGATAACATGGGCGAAGCATTATACACATACAGTACAACCGTGGTTAACTGAAGAAAAGTGTGTGGGGGGGGGGGCCGTTTCGGATAACGATTTTTTCGGTTAAGCCAAGAACATCTGTTACTATTTTATATCTAATTACAGTGTGTAATTCTGAAATGTTTTGAATATCAAACGCATATAAAACTCTCTTCCTAGGCTACACTTACACTATATGGCCAAAAGTATCCGGACACTTTCAGATTTTCACATTTTTTAGAATTATCTCCGGAAAGAATTAACTAACTGCCCTCAAACTTCGACCTTGTAAAGAATAGATTGTATCTCGCATTTTACATTGAAGATTCGGTCCTGAGGGCACTTAGGGGACCGTCTACAAATTGATGAAGACAAAAACTTTTTTGGCCCACCCCACTTCACAGAATACTGATAACAAGATGAAACTTTCAGAAATGGTTATGTTTAATGTACATAATTTTTACAGGAATTTTTGTAAACTCAGCACAAATATTTGGGAAGATATAAAGGTTTCTTACAAAATCTTAAATTTTCCCGCCTGTGTTTTGCTTATAACATGCAGAGTTTTTCTGTTATATTATACGAAACTTACAGAAGAAATGACAATATGTTAGAGAAGCATTTTGTAAAAATTTGGAAAATTATTTTCGAATATTACAGGAAATATGAGCATTTTTAGTAAATAATGTTTTACTGCCCATGCGCGAAACATAGAGTAATTTTTCTTTCACAGATTTAAAGCCATATATATAGGGCAACTTATATTTTAAAAAATTCAGTTCAGTATCATTAGTATTCAGAAAGATATCGGCATTACAAAGAGCAGAATTTTAGCTCCTATCGGAGAAAAGCTAAAAGATTGGGGTTGTACACAAATTGATATTTTTAAACTTGTATCTTTGAATAGTTACATTGAATTGTATAATGGTTAGAATTTACTGAATACCCATGAACACTTATCAATTACGTGCATAACAAATTCCAGGTAATTAGGCACTATTAATAACAAAAATTTTATTACTTGAATTATATTATTTACATGATTATTAACAAGTTACAATTTTACGGCCAAACGATATTTTTAAATATATTTCTTTTATGGCCAAGCGATTTTTTTTTATCTAATTAATTTCTTTTCTTAAAATCTTTTAATAATTCTACAAATATGTATTTTTTTATTCGTTACAAATATTACAAGTGTTCATGGATATTTCGCAAATTTCTAACCACTATACAATTCAATATAACTATTCAAAGATATAAGTTTAAACCAGCGGGAGTAGTCTCCCCTAAACTTTCCCAAAAAGGTGCTGTTTCCTTTCCCCTCGCGTGGATAAGAAAATTTGAACCTACTGTAACCCAGAATCCAATGACTATCAGAAGGTTTTTCATTGTAGTTTATAGTTATTGTGAAATATTTACGTAAAGAATCAAATCCAAAGAGATGCGTAGCGATTAAATGCGAACCGATTTTCCACTCTTACCGTCTCAAGGACAAAGTGGCGTAATCCTCCCGCGTGCACAGGCATTACTACCAGAGATTGCTACCAGTACGCATGCTCATGGAGTTCGTTTCAAAAGTGAACAAGTATGCGATTATACAGACCGACAGACAGTTAGCCCGTTGACGGATTTGGCCCAAAACTTTATACGGACCTACATTCATGACGATAAAACTGTGTACCAAATTTTATCCATTTGGCTATTCAAAGTTTTTGAGTTATAGTGTTCGCATGCTATTCTCCTGTTTTCTTCTCCGCACGCGGAACTCTCATTGCTACAGAGTGCGTAGCGTCATGAAAAGTGCTTAAATTTGAAAACCATTTTTAAGCACCTTAGAAGTGCTTAATTTTGAAAAAAAGGTCCTTAAAACGTGATTAATTTTCTCGAGAGAAGTGTAAAGAAAACCTTTTTTTTTTCCTCAGACGTTAAATACGATAAATCGAAAGCATAGTCATAAAACTTTATTTACCGGATGTATCAAGGAATAAAACCGACGAAAGAGAATTAATCCAGGGTGAAATAGATCCAGGGGTGTCAACATATGTTAAGAAAACACTTATATTCCAGTCAACGAAAGCCCAAAATGGGGGTGAAAAAAGCATTAAATCTTATAGTTTTGAAAATTGGTACACATGTTCGGGAGGGGGCTCCTGATGAACATATTAAAAATCTCCGGTCCTGAGGGGGGGGGGGCGCTCGCGCCGCCATCTTGGATTTCAACCCCCTTTTGTAGTTTTTCTTGAATATCTTGAAAACTATTCAGTTTTCAAATTACAGTTGATTTAACAAATTAAAGAGTGGGAAATTCTCTACGAATACATGCTTTTATTTTACTGCTAGCTGTATTAGTTTCTGAAATATTTAAGAAAGACTAAAAAGGGGGATATGAAATCCAAGATGGTAGTAAACTTGGAAGCCCATTATCTCAGAAATTATTAAAGCTAGAACAAAAATAAAAGCACGCTTTAGTAGGGAATTTTACGTTCTTTAATTTGTTGTATCACGTGTGATTTTAAAATTAAGTAGTTTTTGAGATATTCAAGAAAACACTAAAATTAGGGGCATGAAATCCAAGATGGCGGCAAACTTTGAGACCCATTATCTCAGAAACTATTAAAGCTAAAAGGGAAAAAAAACATTATTTTTAGGGAATTTCATACTCTTTAATTTGTAATCAATTGTAATTTGAGAACTGAATAGTTTTCGAGATATTCAAGAAAAACTAAAAAAAGGGGATGAAATCCAAGATGGCGGCTCGAGCTCCCCCCTCAGGATTGGGACTTTTAGTATGTTCATCAGGAGCCCTTCACGAACAAGTTTACCAATTTTCAAAACTATATGATTAAATTTTTTTTTCAAACCCTTCATTGACTGGACTATTGATGACCTCTTTTTCCGCTCCCTCTTTCTTCAACAATGGGCACCACCGTATATTGAAATACTGGAATGGCTATCCCAAAGGGGCAAATTAACTGATAGTCCAAATTAACTGATTTATTAATTTTAAGAAATATTGAAAAAGGTCATTTAGATTTTTATTGTCCATTTTATGAAAGTTGACTTAATTTTTGGTAATGACAATTTTCATTATTATTTTTTTTTCTCAAACCAAAAAGACATCCTTTATTTTGCAATAGAAGACATTGTGCAAATTCATAAATAACTATTAAAATAGGTATTTAAAAATCATATATATATATTAAATTTTCCGATAAAACTATGCATTATTATAAAACAGAAAACATCATATGCTTAGAAAATGCATGGATCTACGTATGCATGTACAAAGGTGCTTAGTTTTTCTGGCTAAGGTGCTTAAAAAGTGCTTACTTTTTGCAGCAATTTCTCACTACGCACCCTGTGCTAGAGTTTGATAAAAAAAAAAAAATATTGCGAAGTTTTAATACATACGCATCTTTTTGAATATGATTCTTCACCTCAATATTTTACTATCACTATAATCTACAATGAAAAAACTTCTGATAGTCATTGCATTCTGGGTTACAGTTGGTTCGAACTTTTTATCAACGCAGGGGGAAGGGAAATGACAAATGTTTGAAAAGTATACGAGAAAGTTTTAGGGGAGGCCACTCCCGCTGGTTTATGTAAATTGCCCTACATGTCTGGCTTTAAATTTGTGAAAGAAAAATTGCGCTATGTTTCGCACATGCGCAGTAAAACATTATTTACTAAAAGTGCTCATATTTCCTGTAATATTCGAAAATGTTTTTCCAAATTTTAACAAAATACTTCTCTAACATATTATCATTTCTTCTGTAAGTTTCGTATAATATAACAGAAAAACTCTGCATGTTATAAGCAAAAAACAGGCTGGAAAACTTGGGATTTCTTAAGAAAACCTTTATATCTTCCCAAATATTTGTGCCGAGATTACGAAAATTCCTGTAAATATTATGCACATTAAACATAACCATTTCTGAAAGTTTCATCTTGTTACAGTATTCTGTGAAGTGGGGTGGGCCAAAAAAGTTTTTGTCTTCATCAGTTTGTAGACGGTCCCCTAATTGCCCTCAGGACCGAATCTTCAATGTAAAATGTGAGTTGCAGTCTATTCTTTACATGGTCGAAGTTTAACGGCAGTCAGTTAATACTTTCTGGAGAAATTTTAAAAATGTGAAAATCTGAAAATGTCCGGATACTTTTGGCCATATAGTGTACTAGCAGAACGCGCACGGCGTTGCCCGTGGAATCAGGACTTCAAAAACATGAAAAAAAAATCGCCCACAATGACACGAAAAAGTTTTGAAACAAAATCAAAACAAAAGATACACATTGATTTTCCCGCGATAATGTAGAAAAGCAGTACAGAGTACGTTATTCCAAAACAAAAAATTGCAACGTAAAAATCTTTATTATACAGCAGTGGTGTATCTAAGTTATGCTGATGCAATACAGTCTCAAACCACAGTACCGTGACGTTTGAAGGTCACGACAGTACCCCCTTCGTCACCCCCTGGAGCTTGCGCGAAAAGCTATGGCACATTTTACGCAGATGGTAAAGAAACTCTTTTAGAGCCTGTTGTCAATGAAAAAATTTTCCATAGTTCACGAATTAACTTGTAGAAGTTCAAAGCCAACTTACACTCCATGTCAGAATCTTCCAGCACTGCTTAATTTACGACTCAAACCCTCGTCCAACGAAATGATTTCAAATTATTCCTAGCAAAACATGCTAAAATTAGTGAGAGAATAATTCCAACAGATGGCGTGTGCGTAGCAGGGAGAAACTCACCGTTCGGAGAGAAAGAACTTCATTGAAAAGAATTTTTTTAACCCTTTAAGAAAAAATTATTAAAAACGAACGGACAAAGATATTTTAACCTGCTTCTTTTTAAAATGAGAGATAAATCACCTCTGTTGTTACCAAAAAAACTGAAAATCATAGGTTTATTAGAACGTTGGATGCGAGGGAAAACATTGACAGTTAAAATATAAGGGAGAAAGTGACAATTTCTAAAAAATTCTCAAAATTCAGTAAATTACGTTAGAAATTCAAAACTAATTCATTAGAACGGAAAGCGTATGCTCTTCCGATGGTGTATATATTTGTAAATGTAAACTTATTCGTAACTATTCTATTGAGAAATGGAAAATCAACCAAAAACACACAAAACATTAAATAAAAAAAAATCTAGATTAAAATTTCAAAATTTCGGCTCTCGAGGTGCATTCATAGCTCATTACGACTACCAAGCAAATTTCATGGCTGTGTGCGTAGATTCGTTCTGGACATCGCAGACAAACACACACGCACCACGCACACAAACATTGCCTTTATAATAAGTATAGATGTCTCTTATTAAAGTTAAAATTACATTTTTAAGGTGTCCGATAGTTTCATCCCCCAGCGCGCAGGTGGAGTTCAATTTTTCCCGCAAGCAGTACAGTATGCTTTTTTGATTTTGGTACTCAGAGGATTTTCGATAAGCTGGGTTCTGATTAACCAGAGTTTGTTAACCGAGGTTTTACTGTATATATTACCTTTAAATGAAGATTGGCTCTTGGTTCATTGACCATGATCGGTAAAATCTGCTGAAATTTTTCCGCAGTCGTGTCATGAGAACTATTGCATTAAGTAGTATTTCTATAAGAATTTACCATTTTTCTTTTCGATTCGTCAGTGAAAAAAACTGTCACATTTGTTGAATTCTTATGCCACAAGAATTAACCCGAGGATCCATTAAATAGTAGTTGTACCGATTGCATATCTGTGCTCTTTTCTGAATTTATTTAATACCGTAATTTCGTAACATTTCATGACCTAATGTTTCTTTTCACTAAATGGTTGATAAATTATTCATACTTTCAACAAAACATTTTCAGAAAATTTAGTATTTTACTTTAGTATTACATCTAGTCGCGTGTATAACAACTGTATAACAATATTTATCCATTACAGAATCCCTGGAAATCCGAACTAATTAAAGGACTTTATTTGGATTCCGGGAATCTGGATTATACGGGAATGGTAAAATACTCTTGATATACCTAATGCAGTCGAGTGTCGACTCTAGGTGCTCTGTGAAGCTAAAAAAATGGAAAGAGCCGAGACCGTGCGCAAAGCAATACGTAACTGAACGAAGTAATACC
>BGPR01000317.1:0-62255 GCA_013235015.1 Araneus ventricosus
TCATTTAAATTTCATTACTGTACTGTAATTAGCAATGATTTCTCCTAATTGGCACTAATCATCTTTAAATATGATCGAGGAGAAAATAACTTCTTTTACTCACTAGCACTTTCGCCGCCTTTCACTCCTTTTGTCACTCATCGTTTTTGTTTGTTGTTGCATTTCTTTCTCTTTTGAATGCTCACTCACATCTAATGGATAATTAAGGAAGTTCCTCTTGCTTTCAGGGCCATTTTATTATCATGTCTTGAGATAAAATGGTTGGAGAAAAACCTGCACCGAGAAGCCGACGGTTCGAGTATTCCTTTCTCATCTCTTGTTTTATATTTCATTGTATTTTTTTTAGGTGATGATATCAAATCTTTCATTTGGTGAATATTTCATCGAGTTTCATTGAGTGTTCCGCCGAAATGATGCATTAATTTCTTAGAATTCAAGAAATAAATTATGTTGTGGTTTGTGAAAGAAAGAAAGAAATGTCTCATCTTGACTCACGTCTAATTTCGTTCATGTTTTTATGATGCATTTGGAAATGTTTGTTTTTTTTAGGGAAAGTATATGGAATTTACTTTTAATGTATAACTACTCTTTAAATTATCATTTAATTGCTTTTAAATAATGCGATTTTGTTATTTCTACGACAATGCTATATTTTCACCGCACCTCCTTTAATATCACAATCGACATTTAAGGATGGGTAAAAAAGGCATAAATTATTTTTATTGTCTTGTGTAGCCCTGATTAAATATGTTCCTCACTGGGCGATACATAAAATATTCTATACTGCAGCGGAAATTTTCTTTGCATAATTATTAAACTTTTAAATGCGAATTTCATATCCCATCAAGACTCAAAGATTATCAAGACATTTTAATGTTTTTTTCCAATCAACCTATCGTACAAATTAAACGTTTTAAATTCGTTCTAACGAGTATTTTGTAAATCACCACCAGTGGACACGACACTTCAAGTGTTCTAATTGTCGCGATTATTATGAGTTCTTTTTCATATTAGGGATAACTTTGGAGTTGATGTTTATTGTTTGCGTAGTTTTATTCGTTTTCTTTATGCTCATATAGAATAAAGATAACGGATTTTCCTATATATTTTACTTAGATGGGATAGAATTGTCTAATAAAATGTTTATGTGTATGTTTTAACGATGTAAATGTGAGCCAATAGCTACAGTATTTGGATACGCGATTCGTTAAGCTGCCAACGAATAGCAAGAATCTAATTTAAATTGTTTAATTAAATTTAGTTTGAGGATATGAATGTTTTTAGAGAAAATAGAAAAAAATATCAGAAAGGCAGTTACTCAATTCCCATTACTGAAGTTATGATTATTTACATTACTGTTTTATCACAGAGGATAAATAATTTTAAATTCGGCCCGGTATCTGAATTATTGTAAATTTTTCAGTTTTTTGGGGCAATGAATATGTAGATCTTTCATGTTCTGAAGCATTCACAATGTAATTCAAACATTGGACTGGTGGTAAGTATGTTTTACAAAAAACAACCCTGAATTTAAGTTGTCTTGAAGTTTCTGTTCATTCATAGATAAACCTATAGAGAAGCATGATTAAGGCTGATTACTTATGGCAATGATATGCTGTGAAACTTTGTTAATTTGTCAGCATTGAATTGTCAGCCGTTTTAATTTGTCAGCAATTCGAATTTTTCTATTAAAATATAAGAAAGATCGATATATATTCTTTTTCCTTAACTGATCTCTTTGTTTTTTAAAGTTTTTATACACTTGTAGATGTGTTTTTAGATTGAAAAATATCAAATGACAAAATTTTGATTATTCTTTGTAGATAATGCAACTACATTAATTATTACATAAAGAGGGATGTCGGGAGAGGATTCGACGACAAGACACAGAAACCACTTCTAATTAGATTAAACCAAACCCGTAATGGGACAAAATGAATTTATGAACTAAGGTAAGATTTGCACCAAGCAAAAATTTTGTTACCGTAATTAGCAATGATTTCGCTTAATTGACACTAATGCTCATTCAGTATGAAGGAGGACCAACAAATGAGGAGGAATTCGGCATCTTACATTCACTTTTCCCATTCATCGCTTTGTTTCTGGTGCTAATCTTTCCTTTTTGCGTTTCTTTCAGATCTAATGGATAAAGAATGAAGTTCTACTGGCTTTCAGCGATCGCTTTATTGAATAGCTGCCTGTCTTGAAGGTAAACTAGTTAGCGAAAAGTTTCACTAAGAAGGCGGCAGCCTCCTGTTTCCCCCCTCCTTCTTAAGATTTTTTTATTTCTTTCTTTGTTTGGCACTGTCGATTCTTTAGGCTGATGATTGTTTATGATGTTACATTTATGTCTTTGTTTTTTAAATGTTTTTTTCTCTCATGCATTTTTGGAAGGAAAAACTCTGGGATAACGGAGAAACTGGCCGCAGTACACACTATATAGTGCCTAGGGTCTCAAACAAGCCGGTAGGATGGAATAGAGAAGAGATAATGTTCGTTACAGGACACGGGCCTTTCCCTTCATACCTTCATCGCTTCAATCTTCGAACACATGACAACTGCTCGTGCGGAGGAAAAGGAGATCCAATGCACCATGCCACAAAATGTCCGATAACCCTCTCTTGGCATTTCCAAACTCCTACAGTGTCACTTAAATTACAGTGGTTGAAAGGCATTCTAACGAATAACTTATCAAGAACCCGACTTCGACTCCTAATGCGCTTCGTATATGATGAGAACTACGTATCTCATTGTAAAGGATAATCATTGAGCACTCGTCCACCCAGACTGACACACACTTCCGGCTACTTATGACTCTTCTTTTTTCTTTTCTCTACGTATTTTTATTTTTTCTATTTTGTTTGGTTTTATATGTTGTTCTGTCCAGTGTATGTTTCTTTTCCATTATTATTCGTTTTTGTCCTTTCTAAAAAATATAATTCACCTCCATCCATCCAAACCGGAAAGGAGCCAAATGGTTCTATACACGGGGATGCAGATGGTGGTTGGTGGTCCGCAGCCAACTATGAAATCCCGTTACTGTACATATGCATTAAGAGATTTCTGTTATCCGTCTATTCGGTTATCCGTCACAGCACTGCTCCGGATAGTGACGATCAATCGAAGTTTTACTGTATATTATTATGAGCAGGTACAACGAGACGGTAGGGGCAAGTGTGTATTTTCAAGTGTGTTTATTTTTATCGATGGAAAACGTGGTTCAGACATGAGTTGAACTATATTTTTAGAATTATTTTCTCTGAATATAAAACTCACCATTCATATTATATTAATCTAAATCAAATGGGTGTCTAGAAGTCACATTTTCGTAACAATAAGTGACGTGACCGGCAACTGGAGGATAAACTTCCATCCACTGATTAACCCACAGTTTTATGTTTTGAAAATATGATACAGAAAGTATTAAAATATTTATTTGTGTTTAGAATTTCATTTCATATCCGATACGTTCTAAAATATATAACTGTGCATCATCTGAATAAATAAAAGTAACTCCAAGAAATTGAGTCAGAAAACAATAGACAAGAGATATTCTTAGTATAAGAAAAAAATTCTTTTCATTATGTCTAAGCAGCAGAAGAATTTCTAATTTTGCAAAAATATTACTTAGAAGAAGCAATTAATTTTTAAAGACAAGAAAAAAATTATTTGATTTTACATAAGTAGAGCAATGAATTTTGAGCTTAGTACAAAATATCATTTTATGATATAATGCAGAATTCAGTACCTCTATTTCCGATTCATTTCCTTTATTTTTATTTAACTGAGTCATATATTTAGGACATGAAGTCCCCGACTGATACTTTTTATTTATAGTCCAATGTTAAATAATAGATTCAGTTTGTACCGTTGTAGAGAAATGTGTTTCTTATAATCAATTATATCTTATTTAAACTCGTTAAATCCATTTAAATATTTATACCGAAGGCATTTGTAAGTTTTCTTAAATTATAGCAACAAAAGATTGGAAGTCGATTTAAACTGAGACACTGCTAGCGAAAGCATTAAAATGTATTTTCTTTTTAGCTAACAACATATCATATGCTGAAAATTGTATAAGACTAAATCTGGAAGAGAAATCTCGATATAAGTATCCTCGGAGGAGAAACAGTCACGCTTCTGTAGATTGAAGTCACATGAAATTTATTATACATCCCATCCCCGAATGTTTACCGGAAAACCTCCTTTGAACCATGTCCGAATTTTTCGTTTTAGGGTCAAAAGTCCCCTTAGTCTACTGCTTAGAATAATTAAATAGCGTTATAGTTAGCTGGATCGAGTCATCCTGCCATATATGCAAGTATATGTGAAGAATTACAGACTTTTCTCGAGGCCAGACACGGATATCTGCATTAAACGCGGCTTCTATTAATGCCAGTCAGGAATGTATGAAGTGTAAACCTAAATGAGGAGCATCGCTTAGAAGGGCTTATTAAAAAATGCAAATCCCCCAGTTAAAACTAATTGTCCATCGTTAACTCACCGGTGTAAACTATTTCTGTCTTTCCAAGGATGAAATTCTGAAAAGGCTTTTGCAAGAAAGCTCCAGTAACGATGAAATGTCTCGCGAATTATTATGAAACAACCTGGAGTCATAAGCTATTAGAATACTTAATAGATTAGAATAGCTTTATAGTTATCTGGATCGAGCCATCCAGCCATACAAGCAAGTACATCGTCTGTGAAGAATTATAGACATTTCTCGAGGCCTAACACGCATCTATGCATTAAAAGCGGCTTCCATTAAAGACATTCAGAGAAGGATGAACTGCATGCATAAATGAGTAGCATCGCATAGAAGAACTTATTAAAAAATGTAAATACCCTAGTTAAAACTAATTGTTCCATCGTTAATTCACCGGTGTAAACTATTTGTGAATTTCCAACTATGGAATGCGTAAAAGGCTTTTACAAGAAAGCTCCAGCGACGGTGAAATGTTTTGAGAATTATTATGAAATAACCGAGAATTATAAAGGATTATTCGCTATCTACTTTCTTATTTCTTAGGAAATTTATGCATTTTGTTGAGAACTTTTTCGGATATTTATGTCATTCATATAAGATAATTTAAATTGGAATTCTTTCCTTGAACATTAAATATCTGTCTAGTTTCACGTAAACTAATTATGGTTCTTTTATAAATTTATATTTTTATGGTGAATTCTGAATTTTTAATAGATTAGAATATTAAATATTATAATTAAAGAATATTAAATGCAATACACAGTGAAATTTCCTTCATCAAACATTGTAGTTCTGAGTTCCATTTATCTTTGCAATTGAACTATGCAAGAAAAATATAATAGATATTACTTCCAAAGATTTCTTTCGAATGGAGAAAAATTTGCACCTTATATATAGCATTGAGAAGTGTTTACTCTCCATCTAAATTACTTTTCTGTTCAAATTATCCAAAGTTACTCATGAAGTTATCACGAAAATTAATTTTTGGATATTTTTAAAATTAACTCGAGTGGAGCTTTTTTAGAAAATTTAATCACAATTGATAATGCAAATAATCTCATCGTTTTAATTGGATTGGAATGGATATGCCTGATTGGTTGATAATCAGTTAACAAGAAAGTTTCGCTTTCACATCGCATATTTATTAAGCTTTAGAATTTGAAGATCAATACACATGTCCAGTTTCATTTTAAGTACGTTCTAAGAAATAATAATTTGATGATAGCATGAATATTATCCGATTAAAACAGTTTCAGGGGAAGAAAATTTATATTTCCAACTTTAAAATTTTAGGATTTTTAAGTTGACGGAAGTTGAAGAATGTCCTCTTGGACATACGCATTTTGAACAGAGATCATATTAGGATAATATAATATGATTCCCTTCTGTGTCAAACATATTACACAATGAGTGACCAACTTTTACGTTTTGTTTTCTGAATGATTAAAACACATCAGCTCAACTCGAGCGTAAGCTCTGCTGAAAAGTACATGGGTTGTATATTCTACCATTAAAGCGTATAATTCAGTTATTTCGTAGAATAACTAGGTATTCAACTAGGTAATTCGTGACATACCTAGTTATTCTATGGAAAAATGGATCGAGAATAAGTAAGTGATTCATGAAATACCTAGTTATTCTATGAAATAACTGATTCCACGCTTTAACTGTAAGATATATACACCATTCATTTTATTTGAAATGCATATGAATGTCGAAATAGCTCAGAAAACTGCAGTGTAAAATTTGTGTTTACTAAATGACATCGGATTCAGATAAAGAAAACCATAGTTTGGTTCAAAAGTAAAAAGTAAATTCTCCACAACAAATATTGGTTAACTATGTGAAAAGGTAATTGGAATTAAATATTCTTAAAACCGAATACGATCTACAACACAACAGAACAGTGTATCCAAGCAATTTTTTGACATAATTACTGATAGTGAGAAGTAAAATGAAAAGAAAGTTCATTATAGTGAAGTTCTCTAAATGAACTTAGTATTTCTGACTATTTATTGTTTCAATGGCTTCGAATGGATACTACAGTACTAAATCATCTTGTAAACTACTGAAGAACATTGAAATTAATGATGAGAGACAAGTCTTGATATAATTCTAAAATTCATTTTATAATTGCATGGTTAATGAAATTACATTTTACAAATTTAATATATCAAAAAATATTTGAAATAATAATCTCGAAAAAAACATAATCGATTACTTTGTATTATTATGATTATTGTTAATCCACCGGGAGAAAACCGACCAGATAAGGTTTACGGTTATACAAAACCCTCTCAGCGTAAAGAAGAATTTCAGATAGGAGGGGGGGGGGAAATAAAAATTAAAAGCAATAACAATAACAATGATTAACACAAAAAATGTGAAAAAGTCGCCAATGAGTCTTAATGGGATGTGGATGCGAGAAAATTCGTCATTAATCAATAATGTTATCATGCTTTCGTACATACAGCACCTTTATAAAATTCATGAGTCGTTCCAGAGATCTTCTGTTTTGAACAACATTTCCACATCACATCGATAGCTTTTCAGCACTGGGCTTGATTAAAACCTATCGAATAGATGTGAAAATATTGTACAAATTTTGCATGTCTGTTGATTTCAGCTGAATGAATGACTGTATTGATTTTGGCTTCGGAACAGCATCAAGTTTGAATAGTTGTGATGCGAAGCGTCTGATTTCGAAAATAATTGTTGTGAAGATATGCTGTAGTGCCTGCCAATGCCTTTGGTAGGATAGGGGGATTTGGAGTAAATTGATACGCTGGAACATTGATATAGTACTTAAATTTTGATACTTGGAATGGCTCAAGATTTTCATATCCCCTCATATATATGCCACTGTAACCCTTACCACAGGGTAAATTTTCCCATAATACAAGATTTACTTTACAAATGAATCAAACTGCTAATCTTCTAGTTGAAGTGAATTTTACTCTAAGTACGTGTTGTGTGATTTCTTTCACTAATTACGTTTTCTTACCAGGGAATCTACTCCAAAGGTAGGAAAAAACATTTATTTTTTCTGAACTATATTAAGATTTGAGGTTTTTTAGCGTTGAGTTTGCGTGACCACTTGCTTTAAATAAAAAAGTCTATTGGGGCAGATTGATACAGTTGACTCCGGGGCACACTGATGCGCATTTTCTGTACGTATCAATGCGCCTTAACAGCAACTACTTTGCAAAATCGTCTTCAGAAATGAAAAAAAAAACGAAAAATTAACTATCTAAGAAAAACATGCAATTAAGCATTTGTTTAAACTATGAAAACAGTTTGAATTTCATTTCAAAATTAAAAACAATTGTTGTAAATTAAGTTTAAAATATTTATTTACGAATTTATTAAAATTGTACGGAAATTTAATTTATATCATCAAAAATATAATTTTTTGCATTTTTAGATGGTGTGAAAATTATTTTTGTGCCAATTTATTTTTCTTAAGTTATCAAGGAAGAACGCGAAAATTTCCCTTAATTTTTAATTTATTAAAATTTCAAAAAACGGCTTCAAGGTACACATTCTCTCTCTCCAAAGTATATTTACACACACAGACACACATTCTGCTGTATTATTTGTAGAGATAAATTATTTTCTGAGACATTACTGTTTCAATTTTCCAGTCTCATTAAAAATGCTGAAATTTTATTAAAACAAAAGTTTCCTTCTTTGTTAAACTTTTAAAACTTGATTTGGAATATAAGAGCAAATTTTGTTTTGATCCCAGACCTATTAACCATCATTATTTTCGATATTTACGTTTGTATAAATGCACCCGTTGTATGGGGCAGATTGATACAAATTCCTTTTTAGGGAGGAAAAAGTGTCATAAATATTTTATTATTTCATTTATTATCAAAACTTGACTCAAATCCTATACTATATTAACAAATATATATTTAGTGTATTTCTTCTAATTATTACAGTTGGTAAAATCATTTTTTAGCTTTCCAAAAAGAAGTGTGTCAATGTCCCTGTGTTCCCCCCTAAAGAAGGAAAATTAATCATTAACGGAACTGAATTATTTCCCCTTGCTCTTCCAACTAAGAGCGTAATTGAAAAGTGTAAAGTGGCAAGAGGTGTAAAAATTGTAAAGATGCCGATCACAATAGAATTTTATTAGTGCAACTGGTCAGACAGACATCACCAGGTCATTTGGAGATCAGAAGGACCAAGATATTTCAAGGGAAAATAATTTAGAAGTCTTCGAGTTTCATGCCACATTGATGCCAAAGCATAGATGACATTTTCAATTTAGATAAATGGTAATAAATTTTGATCAAACAAGGAGGACACAGGAAAGTTCTTGTTTTGTACATTTCCACCTGTTAAGCAAACGAAGCTGAGTCAAGAAATTTGAAACTGTTCTTCCTTCATCTGAATATGACTTTAAAACTTCAGCTATTAAATTACAGAATGGTGAAATACTTCAAAATGAAATACAAGCAATATGCTTTGCAATATGTTACGGTACGTATGGATGAATATGTTGATGCTAGAAAATCACCAAAGAATCTTTCTGTGCCAACTTCTCTGCATTGGTGTAAATGCGCTTTGAAGAATTTAAGCCAAGATACCATCATTGTATGTTTCATTATCTGTGAACTTACTAAAGAGAAATCGAGACACTGCTGGATTTATTAGACGAGTGACAGGCGAACTACGCATTATGGAAGCTCCCGAAAATTGATGCAATCTAGTACAAATCTTCGAATACGATTATTCTGTAGACTGGCGTGATGACCGTAGTGGCGATTAGGAAAAATGCCTGTTGCTGAAAAATTCGACTGATTGTAAAACTTTTTCTTGTATTTTTTCATTTAAACATAGAAGATATAAATTATTTAATTTATTACATTTTTTTAAAAAAGAAATTTCTGAGCCTTTCAGGCGTTGTTTGAAATGATTGCTGATTGATTTCTCTGGCGAAGAAGCTGCTGATACGGACGTAGGCGATCAGCAAATGAAAATCTCAAGTTAACAACTACCAAAAAGTCGATTCGAGAATTATTTTTCCAATTAAAAAAGCAAAGTTAAACTTTACCTCACAAGAATCTGAAATATCCCACCAAACACAAAATGTATCTTTTATCGAATTTAGAAATATTCGAATAAATTACTTTTTACTTCAGATAATCTTAAAATTTAATGTGTTGGGAGTAGGGAACTAGGCTTGTTTTTATATGTATTTTGTCTCCCAAAAATAAAAACTCTTAAACGCGGCTGATTTTTTTTGACGAAGTGTGGCCTCTATAGATGACTTCACTGTATAGCAAAACTTTTAAAGTATTAATCGTATCCGTTTTAATTTATTATAGAAATGTCTGTCACTATTTTTTTTATCTCCATCTATCTAGTTTATCTAGTTAATTTTTTCTTTTTTCTGCTCGCAATTCAATTTATTATCTTGATAGTTCTTTATTGTTGAAGTATCTTATTTGGAAAATAGTCCATTGTCTAATAAAGTCTGGATATCTTAAAGTTAATTAAAAATAAATTTCAATTCTAAACTAACTTCAACTTGTTTATTATATCATTCATGAAATCTTCAAGACTACACAGTTTTCCATCTTGGCTAAAACACTCCATCCTTAAAAGCTCTAAGCTCTCCTGAGGGAGGTTACTCTCCGAAATGTTAATTACAGCGATCCTGTTTTCATTCCGGTGTCAACTAGGTGGAAGAGGTCGTATAATGACGCGCGTTTCAAGTGCCGTGAAAGGGCCATTTCTAATTTGTATTTTCCTCCTCTTTTAACACTTTTCGCCCTTTAATGGTGCATCGTAAATCAAAATACTCGCTTAACGGCAAATATGTTGGAGAAAGAGTATCTGCATATTTTGGAAGATGGCGGCGTGGTACTTCAAGTAAGTAGTAGTTAAATCTCATCCAACCATGGATCGCTTTCTGCATATTCTGTGCTCTTTTCTTTCCAGGTTTTTGCCTTTCGTTTCTCTCTTATGGTTTAGGGAATACTTCCATCAATAAGCAATGGTCCGGCAATCATTAAGAATGCTAATTAATTTATATTTATTCGTTAAGGATAATTTTGGAATATATTGTGACAAACTATAAAACATGATCGAATGTAGATTTTTGAGAAAAACGATAGCAATTAATTTAAGAAATTACACTATTTGTTTTCATTCTTAGCTTTCATCGAGACATTTATGTGGGGCTAGGAAATCGGGTGCATATTATTCTACATTTATTTGAGTATTGGTCAAATGGCAGTGTGGGGAATAATTTACATTCACATGACGTTATTTTTAATATTTTATGCAAAAAATATGTTAAAAATATGATGGAGTATTAAAGCATTGCAAAAATTAACATTTTGAGATTTGGGAGAATAAACTAAGCAGAATAACACATAACTGTCAAATAGAATACTTACATAATCTTCCACATTATTTCAAAATATTATCATAGTGATTTCGTTAAATTTTGATTCATACCAAAACTCCATCTTTAAAAACTTTTTTAGAAGGAGTATACAAAGAGAATGTACTGTAATCGAAAATATACAATGGGATGACATTAAAATGTGAACACCTTTGGATTTGCGCATTTTTAGAATATCATCCTAAAAGCTGAAGAGACTCTCCTTGAACTTCGACCATGAAAAGAATAGGCTAAAACTCATAATTTACATTGAAGATTCGGTCACGAGGGCTTTAAGGGAACCGTCCAGAAATTCATGACGACAGAAAAGGATTTTGGCTCACCCCACTTCACTGAAAGCTGAAAATGTTTTGCAACTTACTCAATTTCCAGGATGTTTTTTGCTTATAACATGCAGAGTTTTTAACAAAATTATGCGAAACTTATAGAATACTCGACAATATAATAGAGAAGCGGTGGGTTAAAATCAGATGTAAATATTTTGGATATTAGAGGAATATGATTCTTTGTAATAAATAATTTTTGCCGCTCATGTGTGAGACGTAGAGTAACTTTTCTTTCACAACTTCGAGGTCATATATATAGGCCAACTTATATAAAAATTGTAATTAAATACCGTTCTGATTCATAACTATATCGGCGTTGCAGCTAGGAGAATTTCTGTTCCACTTAAGATAAGCTAAATCATTAGGGATATTGCACAAATTAATATTTTTTAAATTTAAAGCCTCAAACATTAATACTGAAATTTAGAAAAGTTGAATATCCTGAATACCCATGTATACTTGTAAATTAAATATATTATTTAAATTGCATTTAGACAATAATTTCATTTAACTATTGCGTAATGAGTATTTTCTGCTGACCAGAAGAAAAAAATGTTTTTAAATGACTCTTTTCAGTCTCGTTCCACTCTGTAGCAACTTAGAGGAATAGGCTTAAAATTTATTAGGAATTGTACAACAAGAATATACTACCTTCTGAAATATAACCACAAAAAATTTACTAAGATGTATTTTTTCATTTGGTAGAGTAAAAATGCGGAGAAATGGAACTGGAATTTCCAATATATTTTTTTCATGTTATAATTTAAAACCAAAATGAAATAAACTATTTTGCCGTTGATCGTTTGTCACAATGTTATTTCAGATACAAAACGGAAAAGTAATTAAAAATGTGCCTGTCTAAAACGTTGAAAACTGCCTTTTATATATTCTTTCTTTATTCTGTCCTATCTACTGTAATATTAATATAAAATATTTAGTATATATTGCAGTTTTATAAAAAAAACACATTAAAGAAAGATCCAAACAGCATACCATATTAGTATTCAGACAGCAAATTATCTGAAAAAATATTTCTGAATTTCCATTCCCTTTTTGTTTCCCATTTTTCAAGATATGTATTTACTGTTGAAACGATTAAAAATTAAAAAGAAGTATTTTCTTAAATTTCAATTACTTTAAGTTGCATTTACTTATCAAGAGCTTTTTGTTCAGTATCAGTAAGACATGAAAATAATGTAGAAATGAAATTGGAGTTCAGTAGACGATGTTGAATGCTTTGCTACGATGATCTTACTGAAATACGAATGTGAACAAAAATAAATGAACTTATAAGATTATTGCGTACTTTGTTTACAGAAATGTCAGGTTTTGCGATGTGGTGTATAAAAAATAAGTTGTTAAATCTGTAATTATTATTAAGAATTAACGATTGATATTATTCATGCTGGTCGAAACAATTTTCGAAAATACTTATTCTGAATCAGGCTACGAAATTAATAACGTATTTTTTTACATTACAAGGGAATTAAATTCAATAATCACGGTTTTTATCAAATTTGTGCAGCAAATTAATTTTTATTTTTGACTTTTATGACAAATAATTAAAATTGAATATTTTAAATTAAGTTACGATCTTCAAAAAATTGCATATCAAGAAATTTTGCTACAAATCTTTTGAAACGATAATCACTAAAATTCATTTTGCATCTCGATACTTATGAAATACTTCTATCAACCGGCAAGGAAGATTATTGAAATAGGACATCATATTCTCAGAATTTCCATGAATCTTTCTTTCCTAGTAAGAACTTAATAGAAATTTAGATTAAAAGCAGGGAAAAAAATTACAATTCGGTTTGTCTACTTCAAAGAACCGCAAAAAAAATTTTGAAAAATTTTACGATTTCACGTAGTAAAAACCATGTTTATACCAACAAAGAACTTTCATTTTCCGAAATATGTGTTCGATGCTTCCGTGCAGAGTTATAAACCGCAAAGTTGTTTCCTTTCCTACACTCTACCCCATGAAAGGGTTTAGAGAATTTTGTCTCATTTTCATATTCGAAATCGATTAACTTTCTCAAATTACTAAGGATCATTTTGCTAACATAGCTTTCAAATTGTTTTTTGTGCTTTGGCTTTCAAATTGAAAGTTAAGGAATGTAGAAACGACCGTATGTGGTTTTCTGAGAGTAACTATGTGAATGAAAATTCTGATTTCAATTTTGTTTCTTATCTATAAACACAATAAATATTGAAATATTTTCTTAAATTTAAGACAAGTTTCTCATATATGATTTGAATCACAAAAGACATTTACCTCATTTGAATAAGAGGAAATGAATTCAATTATATATTTGAAAATAATTTCATGTTAGAGAGGCTTATAGCTAAAAGTCATTTATAAATTAAACAAAGTAGCTTGTTATAAGTGATGCTTGGGTGCTGTATTTTTAAGATAAATTATTAAGTTTATCATTTTTTAGCCCAATACAGTCCCAATCACTTTAATATCTATAAAAACCTCACCACAATTAATAAAACTGGTAAATATTTGTTAAAATTGCAAAGATAAGTTTTTTCTCACGAGAACACGTAGCAACTTTCACGGGTCATCTCAGAAGGATTTCACGGTTTCAACAGAGAAGGTGGTTAGTTCGCTCGCGCGGTAGGTGTTTCCGCCTTAGGGCTCGGCCCATGGCCTTTTCCCCCCTTTGTTCCCACTCTGGGTTTAAGTCTGGTAATAACTATCATTAAATGGCATAAACCTCTTACCTTAAACTTTCACCTGTATTTAATCATTCCTTTGTAACTATATGTAAATATTGTTTTAATGTGTAATAAAGTAAATTAGTTATTTAACCGAGCATTCTTTCTCCAAATTCATACCCCTAGCACATCGTCGAGTCTTTAACCCCCCAATCCTATAAAAGTTGTTGCTCAAGTTGGGATTATTTCCCATGCAACCCGTATTTCAATAAAAGTGTTGGTTTCGGCCGAGATTCACTATTCTCAGGCCGTGATCAATAATAATTCCTATATAGATGTCAGTCTGAGTGGTAATAAAAAATAAAAAAAATATATCGATGTTTTTCACGCTTGAGAATATCATATTTTATTCTACAATATTGAAGGAAATTCCTTATCCGTATTATTAGATATTAAAATTCATCTGTGTTTAATATTATAGAATTTTATGTAGACACTTTTTTCTGAAATAAAGCCCAGTGTTGTCACTTGTTAATGAACTTTTTTTTAGCCATAAACCATACTTAACACAAAATAGGATTTTTTAAAATGTTTTCCCCATGTTTTATTCACGAAATGAAAGTCAAAAAACATTTTTAAATCGGTCTTTTAAGGGTAAATGTCGAAAGTACCTTTTGCCTCTTACATACTTTAATTAAACAGCGTTACAGTTGGCTTTCTTCCTGCCAGGCCAGCATATACTGCATGTGCGAAAAGTCGTAGATATTGCGCGAGGCCAGAGATGCATACCTGCATCAAATGCATCAAATGGAACTCACGTTAATGCCAGGCAGTGATGACGGAAATTAATGCATAAATAAGCAGTTTCGGCTCAGAGGACTTGTTAGCAAGTATGAATTTGCATGTTAGTCTTCAATTAAAATTTATTGTAGCTAACTCCAACAGTGCAGCATATTCGTGTTTCTTCGAGTGCGTAATGTATGAGGCACTTTCGCAAGAACACTCGAATGAGGATTAAATGTCTCGGAAATTGCTTTTAAGAAAGCGGGAGTTAAAAGTAGTAAATTGTGTCCACAAATTTTTTTTCTTGGTGAAGAACGAGAATGCATACAAAGAACTGCTGCTAGAACACATTAACAAAATTCTAGAAGAAGACTTAAAAGAAAAGTTTAAAAGAACACGATTCATAATTTATACAGAAACAACCATTGATTTGGTTTATTTTAACGCTTTCTATTAATGAAAAACTTACTGTCTAATTAATTGCCCCCAAACATTCGTTAAAACCTTTCTTATATTGCAAAATTTATGAGCAAAATGTGCTGTACTTACGTATCAAATATTAATAACTTTTGGAGAAAATTAGATATTGGTGGTTTTTAAAAAATCGTTTGGTTCATTTGATATTCTCAGTTTAATTAGAAAAACGTAATAGCCAATATAAGAATTTTGGATATTATAAATTTTTATACAAAAGAATTTTTTTCATCACAAATACTAGATATGAAAGTATTTTAAACCCGAGCAACGCCGGGCGTCACAGCTAGTGCATAAATAAGCAGTATCGGCTCGCAGGACTTGTTAGCATTGCATGCTAGTCCTCGATTAAAATTTATAGTAGCTTACTTCAACAGCGTAGCTTATTCGTGCTTCCTCGAGTGCGTAATGTATGAGACATTCTCTCATGGACACTCGAATGAGGGTTAAATGTCTCCAAAATTGATTTTAAGAAAGCGAGCGTTGAAGGGAGTAAATGCTGTCAACAAATTTGCAAAGAAAGATATGAATGCCTGTTATGTTCTTTTTTTTTCTTTCTTTTTCTGTTCAAAAAGATATTGAGAATTTATGTCAAATAGGGAAGCAAAAATTTACAAAAAGTTTATTTTTCAGTGAGCTTTCGTAGGCTCAAAATTTGTGAATTAAAGATAGAAATTGCGACCTTTTCTATCACCTAAAGTTTTTTTAAAAAGCAATATTACGATTCTTCATAAAAATGAATTTAAAATTTCTGAAATTAAAACTCTTCCATTCACATGAATAATGCAATCTATACGAATGAAGCGAATTTTCGTTTGCTTTATTTTGTGCAAATGTGTGGGACATAAACATCGTAAACGTACTGCAATAAGATCTGCTGTAAATCATACTTTTCAGAAAAAAATAAATAAATAAACCTAAATCATGCTCCAGTTTGTGATCATTAATGCAACGTAATTCACTTGATAGAGGTTTTCAACACTGCTCCTAAAATATTTTAGAACGTGAGATAAACATACTTATTCTTAACCATTTTCGTGGTCCTTCTATGTTTACTATCTCAATCATGAAGGTAAAAATAGCACTTGAAATAAGTGCTATTTTTACCTTCCTTAAAAATAGTCCTTGCTGTCCAAACAACAGACATAAAACCTGAAAATCAATGAACATCAAAGGAACATCCGCTGATTGTCATTGAAATTAGGCATATTCGTTACAGGAAGCCTACTTATTGTGATGGCTCTCATGTCAAGACTTAGGTGGAAATTCCGCATACTTGTCCTGATCATGGTTATTAGACCTCAAAACCACCCTAGGGATAATACACTATATGCCCAAAAGTATCCGGACACTTGCAGATTTTCACATTTTTTAGAATTTCTCCGGAATGGTTTACCCGAATGCCTTTAAAATTTGGACATGTAAAGAATAGACAATAACTCACATTTTATATTGAAGATTCGGTCCTGAGGGCAATTAGGGGGCCGTCTACAAACTGATGAAGACAAAAACGTTTTTGGCCCACCCCGCTTCACAGAATACTGATAACAAGATGAAACTTTCAGAAATGGTCATGTTTAATGTGTATAATATTTACAGGAATTTTTGTAAACACAGCGCAAATATTTGGGAAGATATAAAGGTTTTCTTAAAAAATCTCAAATTTTCCCACCTGTTTTTTGCTTATAACATGCAGAGTTTTCTTTTATATTATCCGAAACTTACAAGAAAGATGACAATATGTTAGAGAAGCATTTGAGTAATACTTTGGAAAAGAATTGTTGAATATTACAGGAATTATGAGCATTTTTAGTAAATAGTGTTTTACTGCGAATGCGCGAAACATAGTGTAATTTTTCTTTCACAACTTTAAAGCAAGATATATGGGGCAACTTACATAAAAAATGTAGTTCAATATCATTAGTATTCAGAAAGATATCGGCATTACAACGAGCAGAATTTTAGCTCTTGTCGAAGAGAAGCTAAAAGATGAGGGGTGGTACACAAATTGATATTTTTTAAACTTATATCTTTAAATAGTCATATTGAATTGTATAGCGGTTAGAATTTGCTGCATACCCATGAACACTTATCAATTACGTGCATAACTTAAATGCCAGCTAATTAGGCACTATAAATAACAAAAATTTTATTACTTTAATTGTATTATTTACACGATTATTAGCAAGTTACATATTACAATTTTACGGCCAAACGATATTTTTAAATATATTTATTTTATGGCGAAGCGATTTTTTATCTTCATATTTTCTTTCCGAATATCCACTGAATTGTTTCAGTTTGCTCTTTGAGATGGTGTTGATGCCCATCACATAATGAGAGATTGGTACTGATGCTGGAAAGGTGTATATGTGTATATAGGATGCTATGTAGGTAAGGACCAAATAAAGTTTTTTCTGCTCAAATCAATATTCTCCACCCACGTGCTTGAAAGTTAACTATTGAGCGGTTTTTGTTTCGCGCTACAGCACTGAAATCCAATATTTTAATTTCTTTTTTCTTCACAACTGGCCATTTAACACACTTAAAAATTAAAACTTTATTTCTTCGTTGTTTTTCAATCATAAAGCATCCATAAATATAAAAAATTTTTCTCGATACCTAATTTCGACAACTGTCGATTTTCCAAATGAATTGAAACGCATAAATCTTCAATAATTATAAGTTGAAAAGAAATGGAATTTTCTTACAAGCAGAGATTCTCTCAATAATTTGTTGAAAGATTTAATAAAAAATTGTAATTAAATATTTTCTGTTTTGGTAATTATTCGACGTAATGTAACCGAAAGTCACCTGACCAAATTGGACAAAACTACACAATAATTCTGTAGCTATTAAGAACCTCCTGAGAACATACCTTTCAAGATACAACTATTATCTTTAAACAAATTGAAAACAATATGAATTTTTCTAAAATTAATTATTGCATTATAAGTAGTCTGTGGAAAACAGCTTCTGAAGTAATTTCAGTTTTGCCCAATAAATTAAATAAGCGCAGTTTCAAACAGCGAACTTGAAACCCTTAAAATTATAGTTGCTTCGCAATTGCATTACTCTGTCCCATTTCGGGGAAACATATGATATGAATCTTTCTAGTTTATCCCAAGGAAGATAATTTATTGAAAAGATTTGATACATCTATATAAGAACAAATGAAAATCAGAATCCTTAATAGTTTCATCTTTATAAATAATATCTTCCTTTAGGAATGATTACAAATGTATTCCCTGAAGGTCAAAGCGAAAGGCTGCATACAAAACTGCAGTACAAAACTTTAAACGCAGGGAGGCACAGATAAGAGAAAAAAAATATTTCACTGATATGGGTTTCACTTTTTATCAGATTTAACCCTTGAACGCGGAGACTTGAAGTCAAGGCGAGTCCCCACCCACATTAACCACTTCACTCCCCTATCCACATTATTGCTAAGCGGGCCGTTCACCGCTGTTGCACTCTGCGATTTTTGGAACACCGGAAGGAAAAAACCTTTCGTCGGTGTGAGGAACAGATGAAAGTTGGCATAGAGGATCGGAAGTGTTGGAATTCCGAATAGTTTGAAGTCTGATTGGAATGGACGGATGGCCTTTCGAAGACCTCGCTGAGAGGGTAGAGGGAAAACAAAGGTTTTGCCTAGATTGGGACATCAGTCGAAAATCCGTCGTGTGAGGGAGGAGGAAAATGGGTGGGTGTAACAAGGTGTCTCGAAACAAAATTATGAAAGTAGTATTGATATGCAGGAGGAGGAGGAGGGGTATCTAAGAGCGGCGGTAACGGAGTTTGGAGTCTCCGTGAATGACGTGCCTAATCTTTCGACTTAAATGGGTGGAAAAAACCGCGCGGTCTTGGGACAAATAGAATATCCTAGACTTCTCGTGAATGCCCAGATTTATAACAGGGAGAAGGAAGATCTCTTCTAGCCAATGTTACCTTCAGGTGAGGACCAGGCGATATCCGTGTGCGGTCTGCCATTTCCAATTCACCAGCAGTTTTTCAACCCAGTAAGTGAAACTGAACGACAGCAGAATTCTTAGCAACTTAGGAGTTTTCAACAGAATTTAATTGGTTGAAATATAGAAGTGAAACAACATAAATGTCGCTTTTGAAACCTGGTTCACGAGCGTTACCTTCAAGTTAAGAATGGAAATTTTATCAATACAGTTTTAGAAAATAGAAATGTATATAAAATAATTTTTAAAAGAATTTTAATAATAAATGTAATCTTGCTTAGTCTTCTGTTTATCTAAAATTCCCTCATACTTTTAGCGTATACTTATATTGCAAGAACAGTGAAACTCACAACGATTTCATTGACGGGAAAAATTCCATTTCAGAGTTAAAAGCGATGCTGATGAAGAGGAAATGGAGTAGAACATTATTTTCATATTATACCGTTGTGTTGAAAAATATTTCACCGCATATATTTAAATCAAATATATATAACATCACAGCTACAAGCAACATTAGAATCATCTTTTACATTTAAAAGAAGTGAGGAATTTCAAATTTGAAATTTATGCATTTAAACTTTGTCAACTTAAATATAAAAGATATTCAACAAATTTTAAATATAAACAGTATTATCACATTAAAAGAACATAAATCTATACTATAATTATATTTTGAAAAATATTCTTCATAAAGTAAATGGAAATAACATGAATTAAAATATCGATTTTAAGGGAGATCCCAATCCTTTAAGATAATTTCTGATTAAAATCAGCTCGTAGCTCTAAGCATCTTATATATTTGTGAAAAGAGTTTTAAAAAGCACTTTCGTGAAAAAATCACAGCAGAAAATTTAAATTGCTTCGTAGTTTTTCAGGTAACTAACGTTGCCTTATTCGACTAATCACCTAACATAATCTTATTAGTAATTGGTACCTAACCATCTAATATGTCCTTTTAAGCACCTTTCACCATAAATGTGAAAGCCCCGCACAATTAAATATCATTTAAACGATAAATAAAAGTTCCAGTATCGCAATGCATTCCGTTTCGTGTATAATCATCGTAATTCAGATGAGATATTCATATGCCATCAAAGAACTGCGATTATTCGGGTGTTTTAATGTGCCTTTTCCAATCAAAATGTCATACAAATTAACGGTTTTTCACCGGTTTTTAATGAGTTCTTTGAAACTATTCATTAGCCGATGGAGAAGCCTTACTGTGATGAAAATAAATTATCATTCATTTTATGGCTGTTTCATTTTATGCGTGGGATAACTCCAACAAAGGTTTAAGTTATTAAAACTGTTTTTTTAAAATCTGCGTGGAAATTTCTTGTGGTTACTTTCAAATGTGGTAAATACACAGTTCAAAGTACTGAATGCTGTTTGAAAACACATTTTGTTAAACTGAAACCGGAAGCAAAGAAACCATTTTGAAATTGGTCGTTTTAAGACGAAACGTGTTTGGTGGGAAAACTCAGTAACAATTAGACAAGAATTCAACTCTCATTACCTAAATTGTTAACATTTATGTTTGTCATTTTTTATGATTTCTTCTAATTGCAAGTTTGTACTTTCACTTCTTAAAATTTAAATAATTTTTTAAAAAAGTAATAGAAAAGAAATTAATTTGAAAAAGATAGAAAATGAATTTCACTTTTTTGCTATGAGGAATAATATAAATTTGCGAAATTATGGCAATCATGTATCGAGTGTAGGCTTAAGTGCTTTCTTAAGAGTAATTTAAGGTTTTTATCTCCATCGTCTGTGTGTAAATGGTATTATCTGAAGAAGGCTGCACATGTTGAAGTAAAGAATTAATCGAGTTTTAATTTATAGAACTTTTTTGTATTCAGGTTGCATAAAGTGGAAATTGTACATTTTATGCCTGGATTTGTACTTCAATTAATATTTACAGATATGTAACACGAGTGTCATTTTTTAAGTAAGGTCCTTTTGTCAATACCGTTTCAAATTTTGCACCTACGTGAAAATGAGTGCACTAGCAAACACACGATATTCTTTGCGCAGAATCAGACACCATTTGCATCCAAGGCGACAGCCTACACGTTCGATTTTCTTAAACGTCTATACGCTTAAAAAAATCGAGTGTCGCGCTGACTATGAGATTCAATCAGTTATCCAATTCCAACATAAAGCATGAAAGTTGAGAATATTCATCGCTAGATGTGCGAAGTGTACGGTGACAAGGCAATGAATGAGAAAAGGAATGCGATTGTTCAAGGAAGATCGGAAAAACATCAACGTCAAATCGCGTTCTTGTCGGCCATTTGCAAGCACTGATGATTTGGTGCAGCCAGTTGGCAGCCAAATCAACATAAACATAGGGTTCAAAGTTCGCAAGAAACTTATCGGAATTCGCATAAATTTTAAGATAAGATTTCTTTAAAACTGTGTCTGAGGGCTTGCAATACAAGAAATTGTGCAGGCAATCGATTCCTAAACTGCTCAGTGAAGAACTCATTAAGAATAGATCGGCAAATGCCCTAACATTTTTGTCCCTTTATAACGAGGAAGGTGATGACTTTTTAAGTCGTGTCATCACAGTAGATGAGACAAGGTTGACACCTCTCGCTTTATCTGAAGACCTCCCTGTCCCGCAGGCGTTTAGACACTGATGAAGAAACGAAATCGTCTGTGAATAATTAGCCATTACTACAGGTTGCAGAGTTCTATGAGGAAGGTGCCCAAAAACTCGTTGTTCGTTACGATAAATGTTTAAACTGACAAAGAGATTATGTAGAAAAAATGAGAATTGTGCGTAACATTGAAAAATAAACGCTTTTCTGAAATTTTTTACTTTTTGGTTTTTATTTCAAAACGGACCTTACTTAAAAAAATAAACTTCGTATTTCTTTCATAAAACATGTATAATAAGTATCAAAAATTAAGAATGGCACTGACCTGAAAATTTAAAAAATAAATCTCTGAGATCAAAGTCATCTAGCAAATCAACCAAATTCAGAGGGGAATGCTAAGGCCACAGATTTTATAAAATAATCTATGCAGGTATCATGAAAAAGACAGAAGCTAGAGTGCCGTGGCAGGCAGAAGAAGGCTTAACCTTCGATTGGCTATGAAGTCATTCGACAGTGAGTAAGGATTAAATTACGGATCTCGTTGTATGAACGCTTATTAGAGCCAATTTATAGACGTAATAATCTTTGATTCGATTCCAGAGAGAATTCTAGGTAATTTCTTTGCGAATAATCATTCGTGATGCATTTATTCGATCCACGTTTCCTCATTAACCAAGTCTTGTTAGTCTCCAAGTCTTAAGAGTCTTGTTCCATATGTGTTAGTATAAAGAGATACTATTTTGGAAAGATAAGCTTATAGTTATTCTGTAGAAGTAAATGCTTTCTTCGGTTGTACCTTTTGAGTGTTCAGGGATTAGAAAATTTGAAAATTCGGATCCAGAATTTTTATGAAATTGATTTATCTTAAAAATTAGAGTTAAATGGAAATTCATGCCTCCTAATTGATTAAAAAGTTTTATATCAAATTTGTGACATTTCGAGTCAAAATGTTTCTTTATTTATAATGCTGGAAAATGATGAAATTGGATTGGAAATATGCTATCTTCTTAAAAGATTTTTCTTTTCAATGTGGTATTCTTGGAAGATGCACACGTAATACAAATAAAGTAAGAATAAGAAAAACATTTACTTGAATAATCTTCGGAAGTCTTATAAAAGCGTCACTTGAAAAGAATATCTTTTGTTATAAGATACACGCAATGATATTTTAAATAAAAGCGTAAGGTTTATAAAATGATAAAAATAATATATATAAATAAATGCATTAGATTTATTTCTCACATAATGCTGTTTTTTTCATACTTTAAGATATGGATCCTGAGAAAAGTGCAAAAAAAGAAATGCTATGTGTAGAAAAGGAATTAAAAGCAGAATGAAAAGAAAATCCTAGAAATTCATAAATAAATATAAAGATAAATACAATTTGTGAGATGAAAATATTTGCATCAGAATCATTGTGCTTGATAATAAAATGATACCTATGATCCTAGAAAAAAAGCAATTTCATTTATTTATTTCTGAATATTTTAAATAAGAAGCGATGGAATGTGGGAAAAGTAAGCGATAATGTTATTGTTTATTTCTCAAGTAAACATCACGAAATATATAAGAGCCTAGGAGAATAAATTATCAGTAGTATTGATCTCAAAAAGAAGTGATTTCATTTTTGCATGTAACAGACACAATTTTTAAAAAAAGACATTGCTGGGAAGTGTCTTTATTACTTTTTATTTTAATTAATTGAGAATGCTATAAATAATGGGAAGAAATGCCTGTGTTCCTTATATGATTAAAAGAGAACTTAAAACTTATGAAAAACCTTAAAGCTCTGTTATTATTACTTTCATATATGACTTATAAACATACAAAGTAAAATTAAGTAATATTTTATAAACTTATTGAAAATAGAAATTATTAACTGAAATTTACATCAGTCATAAAAATGGTTTTAAGTAATTATAGACAGTTGAACTGATTATAATATTTATTCTTTAAAATTCTGTAGCACTTTCAAATTATGTAAATTTTTTCCTTTGAATATCAATCCTCTGACTGCTTATCCCGCAATTTCCACGGGTTGGAATTAAATCTATTTTCTACTGCATATTCCGATTTTCGTAAGCTAAGGAGTTTAATTAGTACTATTATAGCGTTGAATCATATTTTACTAATAATGCTTTATAATTGTTATTAATATGCTTTGCATAACAATTAGCTTGGTTCAACTGTATTTGAAAATGCTTGCAAACGTTGAATGTAAATAATGACTTTAAAAATCGGCAGCTAGAGGGTTAACGACTTAAAAGGAACAGGATCGCTTTTCAATAGAAAGGCTATTTCAGTTATGGTGAAAGTCGGTGCAATAGGTTTCCAGTTAGAATTCAGATGACATAAAAAGTTTTATAACTCAAATCTATCAGTATTAGTCACAAAAACGTTGATTATTATGTGATGTTTTGGATGGACAACAATAAACACCTTTTCCACAAAACATTAATTTATCATTCTGCGGCATTAAATGTGCTATTTGTCATTAACTAACACTCATTTAACCTTAAGATAAATGTATAATGAATGAATAAAATATGCAATTTATTCATTGACATACTTTAAAAATTTATTAGATTCTAAAAATTTATTAGGTATTTTATCTCTTCCAGGTACATTTGTAATTTTATAAACGAAAACTGCGCAATATTAACGATCCAGTATGAACGAAAAGTTGCTAAGAAGAAACGAAATACATTGCATCTAACATTTAAAAAAATATCTTTATTATATTTCGGTTTATACCTCGACACATTTTAGATGCTTTTTCAATAATATGAATAATCCCTTAAAATACATAGTCATTGTGTTTGACATTATATCAAATTGAGAAATTCATTCTCAGAATTGTTTCACATAGGGAAACTGATAATGAGATTATTCACTCTAAACAAGTTATTTTTCATAACTTTACTTGGCCGCTCGAATATCATAAAATTTGACTCGAATGTGTGCTGAATGCATACTATTCTTTTATTTTTCGAAATAATAAATTTAATAAAAGCAGTTTTTTAAAACACACTTTTATTAGTGTATTAAAAAGTAGAATATCTTTATTTTAAATATTTTCAACTTTTTAGCCTTTCTTCATAATTCATTATTGTAAATATTATGGAATCTTGGAATTAAAATTTTCTCAAATTTACTATTAGGTGGCTGCTCTTCTGAGGAATCAACATTTAACAAAATTAATTGGACAACTGATAGCTAAGTTCTGAAACTATGTCATCGAAGTGCATTATGTATCATATGCAATGTCATCGAAACCACAAAAGTGTACAGAATTATCAAAACTCGGACACACTGGGTAGTGAGAGAAAAATCAATTACAAAATTCAATCTTTGCAAACAATAAATAAAGATGTTAAATTGTATGGAAACATTCACGACACTGATATTAGTACACTTACTTTATAAATGCAAAATAAATTATTTTACAACTTTTATCTGCCTGGAAATGTGTTTGAAATACGAAGAAAATCACAAAAGGAATTGAACGCTTCTTTCCAAGAACGAATGGGGATAATTATTTTTTCTTAATTTTAGCCGTTCGTCTTTGTCGTTAGAAAATGATGGATGATGCCTTTAGAAGTTGACGCGAAATGTCAATATTGCATGGGAAAGGAAAGGGCTTGGAGTGGTGAAAATAATACTAATTGCATCAAGTTTCCTTTTAAGTTTCCTATGTTATTTTGATACAGCAACAGCTGTTGTGATAGAATTTAGACTGATCCAAGCAGATAAGAAATTTCTGTAAATTGATGGTTTTGATTAGTTTCTCTTCCTCTTCCGTAAAATTATTCAACATAAGTTTAGTGTTAGTTTAATTCTTTTTTTATTTTCTTCAGTTTCCTTTCATGTAATTTTCGACATAGTACTCAATGTTCTTACCAGATCAGCATTTTTATAATTGATTTGAAAAATGATATGCATGTTTTTCGGCATTTGCCCCGAATGCATTATTTTAATACTTTGTAACTATTTTTTGTTCCGTTAATTGTAAGTGGAATCAATCATGCTTATCTTCAATTCAACAATGTCCCAAGTGCACGGATTTCATCTCTCCCTCTATTTTACACTTACCTTATTAAAGCTGTTAATGGTGTATGAATATCAGGCACCCATAATACTTTGATGGCATTTTGTTACAGCTACAGCTTTTATCAATCATTCAATGTTTTCTTCCTCATTACACTCTGATGAATCAATTATCAAGTATGGCTGAAGATGATTCAAGGAGTATTGCTATAGTGAAAATGACGAGAATCTTTCGACCAACTTAATAATTTTCATTATTTTTCACCTTAATGATGAATAAAAAAAGTATCTGCATATCATGAAATCACCTCAAATCATGATTTCCATGAAGACAATGGCAAATTATATTAATACTGTTGTTTTTTAGATCTCAGTGGCAGATGAAATGGCAAACGTTTATAAGGCTTGGTATAGACTGATAGTTGGTAACTTAAATAAGTGTTTCAAGAGTATTTTCGGACCTCTAACGGTAATTGTGACAATATTTTAAATGTATGCCACTTAAGATTGATTCAGTTTGACGAAAAAGAAGTGTGTTTTAAATCGTAAAGGATAAAATGTGTAATACCTTTCGCATTTTGAATTGTTTTATATGCAAGTTTTTATTTTTATTGCAATTCATATCTTTATTTTCATTGTAATTCGTGTTTTATTTCCGATGTTAGTCAAAATTCTTTGTTCTTTCTAATGTAACTATGAAATGGTTGCATTTATTCCTCAAAATACGGAGATTTGATCCATAATCCTTTTTATAATACATGTATCTTATCTTGTATCTTTCTATTTATACGTAGTATTTTTTGGGGGGTGGGTGAGGGCTTTAAACCTCTGACTGCTTATCCCGCGATTTCCGCGGGTTAGAAGCAAGTCTATTCTGAATCCTGCGATTTTCTCAGGCTAATGTGTTTAGGTAGTACTCTTATAGCGTTGGATAATATAATACTAATAAAACTTTGCATATGAATAAAAACTCTCTTGGCTCATTGGTATTTGAACATGTTTCCAAACGTTGCTTCTAAATACTGCTTCTAAATACTGGTGGTAAAATCCGCAGCCAGACGGTTAATGTTATTTTTTCTCTCTGTCGATAGGAAAACTCTCCAAATCCTTTCGGTGAGCAGGTTTGAGCACGATGATAAATAAATAAATTCATCTTAAAGTGACGAATCTACGCGTTATGTATTTTCTTTTATTTTTGAAATATATTTATCCTTTTCGTTTCACAACGAAATATTGCGCAGTTTAAGTGGTTTTTGTAGCATATTACGGAAACTATAAAGGGTATTTAAATGGAAATATGTTCGCTTGTTTTAACAAAAGAGCATTTTTTGAAATATGAAAACGTATAATATTCTTTTTGTATGAATGGAATTTGCATGCGAATTATCTGAAAAGTAAACCATTTAAATGTTCACCTTATTTAAGACTTCGGATATTATCTAAAATACGTAACGAAGCAGTGTTCCGATATCAGTTAATGTTCTGTTAAGCTTCAATTTAAAAGTCATTAATTTGAATAAAACTTTTTGACGCTGTGTTTTTTAAGGTACAGAATGATGAATGACCTGGGAGATATGGAAGAAAATTCCATTTGTTTAGTCTTAAATTTGAATTCCAAAAATCCGTAGATTACAGGCCAAAATCCCGTCTAATTTCAAAAAATATACAGGGTGATTACAATTAAAATTGCGCTTTTAAAACGCTTTAAATTAAGAACCGCTAATCAAAATTATATGAAATTTGACTTGAATGCGCTAAAAGATATGAGATTTTGTTAGGTGAAGGAAAAAAATTCTTCAAACGTTTACTGATAGTTAACATTGTGGGGGTTATTATAAAGGTATCTCACAAAGGAAAAATCACTGACCAAAGGAAATGTCTCATAAGAACTCGCCAATCCCAGGAATGTTATCAACCAAAGGAATTGGCTAGGGGAAATGCCAATTCAATTGTAAGAAAAAATTGTGCATGTGAACATCGACAATATTCTTGGTAACAACTCAAAAAAAGCCGTTTATAGTAACACCTAAAAATTGGTTCCAGGAAATGTTCAATACGCTGTCTATTATTTTTAAAGCAATTTTTAACGTCAACATACTAAATCCCATTGCTTCAAATTTATTCAGGTCCAATTTCAGTACATTATAACCAGTGATTCTTAATTTACACTTTTTAAAAATCGTCACTTTAATTATAATCACCCTGTATTCTTATAACCTGCAGTGTGGAATCCTAAAAATAATTTTTATAAATCTTTTATTGGAAGTAAATAAAAAGACCACTTCATTACATGTATTAAGTACTCAACCTTTACAAATTAGTAAGTAAAATTCATATAAATGTCTGGAATCTTTCTTTTAAGAAATTATGTCGTACTACCACTTTATTCCATGTAACAGGAACACAGAAATACAAATAAATAAAAAAAATCCTGCCGAAATCTGGAATTCTTCTGTCGCCGCCGCCGGTTTAACAAATTGTATCGTTTTAAAAGTGTCACACAGATTTCACTTTGACACATTTCTTCGGGTCAACGCTTTCAAAATTATTTACATTAAAACTTATAGAATGGAAGACAAGTGACAAGAATTTGCTCGGAAGAGGCTAAAGAGGAGGTTTTTGTATTGGATTCGGACGTATTAAAATGTGGAGAAATATTCACTGTCGGCATAAAGGAAATGGAATTGAAAAAGTTGTTGGTAACATTCCAGCTGATACCACACACAAAATGGGAACAAATAAGAACTATGCAAATCCTGAAATATTCCGATAGATTTTTCAGTGTACAAGGAAGCAAAGTGAGTTTTATGTTCTCTTTTGGGCAATGAATTGAAAAAGAGATTTTATTGCTTCTTGCAGTGAGAGTTATATTCATCCAAATAATTTTAAATTTCAGTTGTATTCTTTTAACATAATTAACTCACTTTTACAGTGTATTGGTGTGAGATGGTGCAATATCTTGCAAGAAAAGTTTATTTTAAACGAAAATAAAATGTTTAACTGAATTCCGGCGTCGTTTTCAGTTGAACTAAAACAAACTATGCAATGTTGCTTCGTTAATAAAAAATAAATCTGCAAAAATGACCTAGCATGCTGGCTCAGTGCCACCTGTTGATGAAATTTTTCTTTCTTTATCTTTTCTTTTTTCTCCATTTTATACTTTTTCTGTTTTTCTTCTTTTTTCCCGGTTTTCATATAACGCATCACTTCTATTACATATTAGTGAAATCTTGTTTGATTTGGAGCTCTGAAACAGGCTTTTGGTTCAACTTAATAGATGAACTTTGATTATAACAACACTGCAGAGACCGGAGAGAGTATGTAAAATTAATTTCTTAAAAAATTATATTTAGTTCTCCACCTAAATCATTGTTTCCACTTTTAAATGTGATGGTTACAATTCTTTAAAGACCTAGATCGAATCAAATGAAATTAATAAACTGCCATACAATTAGAATCCTTATGCAGGATGTTTTAAAAAAGCGTAGCCAAACTTTAAGGGCAAGTCAGACATACGATAAGCATCCAAAATCCCATTGGAAAACGGATGCGCAACGCCATCTGGAGGTAGCAGATGGCATTTAATATAATATAGCTGGACACAATCGTGGATACTTTTTGGAAATTTGCATTTTTTTTCGAATATCTTCTCGAAATTCTACCATATATTTAATAGATTTTCACTCCGAATTCGCACTGAAGGTTCGGTCATGAGGGCATTTAGGGGAACCGACAAGAAATTGATGAATTCGAAAAGGGATTTTATTTCACCCCGTTCCACAGAAATTTGATAATGGTTTAAAACTTTCATGAAATCTTTTGCGTGATGTGTTCAATATTTACATGCTTTTTCTCAAAAATAGAGCGAATATTTGGGAAGATTCCAGCTAAAAAAAATCTGCAGAAAAAAATATTTACAGTTTTTTTTAAGATTTCTGCAGATTTTTTTAAGACAGAAAAATCTGCATTTTTTCTTCAATTTAATCTGCAGAAAATCTGCAAAAAATTTCTTATTATATTTTTCTCTAAAAAATCTGCAGATTTTTTTTGAAGACAGAAAAAATCTGCATTTTTTCTTCATTGTAACCTGCATAAAATCTGAAAAAAAATCTTTTTTATTTTTTCTTTAAATATCCTGTAGATTTTTTAAGACAGCAAAAAATCTGCATTTTGCCTTCTATTCAATTTGCAGTTATTTAGGAGATTTTCACAGCATCATTAAATTTGACCAATAATCTGTTGATTTTTTTGAAGATTTAACTGCAATTTCATAATATCAGCATTTCTCTAAATACATATTTTGCACCATATTCTCTTATATTCCAGCTTTATTTTCCAAAGGATATAAAACAAAATTAGAATGTACTTATCATTATTGTTTAAGTTTACAGCAGACAGGAGTTTCATCAGTTCTTTTTTGAATTAGTGATATCGACCATATACTTGTATAGAAAAGGAATGCTTGTTTTAACAGCAGAAAAAAATTCCCAATCGAAAATTGTCTTAGACACTAAATTTTTAAAATATGCCACTGAAAAAATGATTCCTAAATTAATCTTTAAAATAAATATTTAAGGTTTTATCATTTTAAACTTTCCCCCCATAATTTAATTAATTTCCAATTAGTTCCCAAACTATCTTTCTGACTAGCTATTTTCCTCCAAAAAGTAAAGTGGTGCTTGCGCCCTTTGGATGGAGAGAAGGCTTACCATAAAGATAAAAGGTGAAAACGAATTTATTGAAACAGAGAATCTAAATTATTCAACACAAAAATTACTAATCTCATCTATTACTCATCTCTACGACTTTGAAACACGTATTCTGACAATGGTTGATTTTTACACCACTAAATGGCGCCACGAGAGCTATGGTGACGCTAAAACTCAAATAGATTATTTTACCCCCATCACGTGTAATCCGTTGTGGCCTTGTGGTTAGCGTTCCTGCCTGCTGACTCTATAAACGCGGGTTCCAATACCGGCCAGGATGAGGTTGAAGTTTTGTCACGATCTGAATCGACATCGTACAAGTAAGTTGAATTACAAATTAAATTAATAATTAAGCCTTGACTGCAGAAAAATCTGAAGGTATTTGTAACATATTTTTCCTCAGATATTCTACACTTTTTTCTGCAGAAAATCTGAAGAAAATATGTTCCAAATACCATGAGATTTTCTACAGATTTTTTGCAGATTTTTTTAGCTGGGATATAAAGGCTTCTTTAAAAAATCGCAGACTTTCTAACTTGTTTTTTGTTTATAACAGAGTTTTTACCCAAATTGTGTGAAACTTACCAAATATGTGACATTAGTTTGGAAAGGCATGTTATTAAAATTTGAGACAAATACCTTGAATTTTAGAGAAAATCTGAGCTGTTTTAGTAAATAAATTTTTCAATTAAATTATTAATAAAAAATTCAATTAAATACCGTTAAGAATCAGAAAGATGTCTGCAGCTTGGCTAAAGCTGTATTATTTTTAATGTCACCTGCTGCCCCCAGATGGCATTTGTGCACCCATGATCCTTCGTGATTTTGGATGCCTGGAAGTTTGTCGTAAAGGGTGCCTTAAAGTTTGGTCACGTTTCTTTGAAACACCATGTGCAGTCATTCCTCATTTTTACATAACGATACTTAATATAATTTGGAATTCGACTTTTGGATAAAATGAAATCTAACAGGAATAATAAATTCTTTAAAAAATAATAATCTTTCAATAAATGAAATTTGTGCAAGTGATAAATTTAAGATGTTAATGTATTTTTCCTGAAACCTTCCTTTAGTTGTTAATGTTTTTAGTTTACTGCCTTTCTAACTTACAAAATTCATACAAATTTCATATTCTTGCAGAGTTTCATTATTATTTCTAAATGCTTGTCGCATGTTGTTTAATGTACATTGATGGAGAAGTAATTTTAATGAAAATAATAAGTAATATTTTTGTAGTTTGTTTAACTTTACAACATTCAATTAAAATTCTATGAAATAAACTTCAAATTAGAAAAGAGAATCTTAAAAAAATATGTCATTGGTCCAATCAAGGAAACCTAATTCCTAGACCAATGCAAATATTTGACCACAAAATTCTTATCACTAACTAACAAAACATCCTAAATTTATTTAAAGTGAAGATTTTTTTCTTTGGACTATGAAACATCCATTGAACATGTCCTGAAACTCGTTTACTTTTATAATAACAGTTTGGCGTATCTGAACATATGTTTGAGGTATTATAAAAAATTTTTTTCTTGATAAAAAATTACCAGATATTCAAGGAAATGAAACAGATATTTCTAAAATGAATTTAAATGTTAATGCAAATAACTCCTACAAATTCTTAATGAAACTTATTACAAAAATATATCGAGAAGTAGATTTAGTTTTTCGTATCTTAGAAATCATGCATGGAAAAATGCCTTTCTAGCCATCAGTATAAACTCAAACAATTAATCTTACAAATGTGTCTCTAACCTTTGAAATAGTCTAAATACATTTCCGTTTTAAATTCAAGCCCTACGTTTGTTAAATTCCAAACATATCTATTCACCGAATAAATAAATATTTCAAGTGTTCGAAGCCAAAGTTCAAGGAACGTAAACAGTGACCTCACCTCCGGGAGAGAAAATTTGCAAAGCAGCAATTCATTATAGGAATAGGGCAAACCTTCAATGATAATATTTACACAAAAATGAACAACCTCGGAGACGGTGGCTCATCTGAATAGTTGATGATTAATGCATTGCATTTCACTTTAGATCTGCCTCTTTCTCTGATTTGAAACGGCAGAGCCTTAAGCTATTTTGCCGAAACCCATTAAATTCAGAGCAGAGTGCTACTTTAATGGGACAGAATTCGGTCCTTTTGATAGTTCTGTTAGCGTTTCATATCGTTGTTCTGCGAAATGAGATTTCCTTGGAAGGGTGAAATTTGCGTTCTACGTGTGGTCTGGGATCAAACATTTAGATCCTTTCATTTGATATTTACTTAAGTTTACTTTTAATGTTTACACTTCTACTGAAAATCTAGTTGCATAATTTGAAAATATATAAGAATCGATTGGATTATTGTAATTGTTTGTCGAGTTACATCTTGAAAGTTGTAGGGAAAAGTCGGGTAAGATGCGACCTTAAGCTTTGGGGATTTTTCTGACCTCAATATTCGTTGCAAGACGATTATTGCTTCGGCAAAATCTTCTTCAACTCTTTATTTTAAAGTGATATTTTTTAAAATTTGATACCCCAAAATTTCATTTTAGAAAAAGAAGTCATTTTGGTCATCTTACCCGATTGTGCGGGTAACGAAAGGTTGTCGAACGATTGATGAACGGTGTTGGGTAAGATGGGGAACTGAGACAACAATTTAATTTAATGCCAAATATTAATCAAACGACTATTTAAAACTGTTGAGACCACTTCTTGATCATAAGAAATTGCACATAACAAAAAACAAACATATTCGAACTAGAGAAACAGCATAAAAGAAACGAAGCATTATCAATCGAAATTTTAGATAAAATTTAAGAAATAAAATCATTACAAAAATCTCATCTCCATGGGCAATGTGTAGTTTGGGTTTGTCCGAGCCTGTATAGACGGAATGGGCCCAGAGCTTTCAGAAAAACACTGGAACAACGATTTTTGTTTGACTAGTTCATCGGAAATAATGCATTCTTCATTATCGAAGTCATCTGGGTCCAGATTGTCATCAGTGTCAACGTAAAGAAATTGAAATAAATGAGTAGTCTTAAGATTCAGAACAATAAAAGTCGAGCTGTAACTTAGCTAGTTTCTTCTTTTTTGTGGGATTTTAAGCAGGTTTGTTGCATTTAATCTTATTAACTTCAGCCTCTTTTTTAACTGACACAGTTTTCGTTTATCTTCTTTTCCTTCTTTATCCTTTTTTTAATGAGATGCTCATTTTTTACTGGAGTGCAGTCAAATAATATGGCGAGCTCATGAATTAGCATGGAGGGGTTCCTCATTTTACCATCCACCCAATTCGTCATCTTACCCGATTTCGCCGCTTTTATTTCGAAAAAACATTTACGGATATCATCTCATCAGAAAAAATTAAAATGATACATCTTCCAACACGTCTTGATTATCTCTTAACGAATATCGCATTTATAAATCAAAAATATTTACTTCGTGAATATTATCCCTTACCAAGCAAGAACCAAAAGTTAGGTAGGAACAACTCAAAAACACATTACCGTGTACTGTGAATCACACAAATAACGGGATGAAATCTTTTGGTGTGACAAGAGTAGCTGGTTGCTATAGATCTTTGGCTGTGCTAATTCGGGGCAGTCATCTAAGGTAATTTTCGAGAAAAATCCAATTCATCATCTTACACTCTTCGTCGTCTTACCCGACTTTCTCCTTCTATTTTTATTTTGTGTTTAAACAGAAATTCAAAGCCATCAATTAGAATGATCACGGATAAAATGTGGGAACCATATATAAAAATACGCATAACATGCAGACTTGCTTTTCCAAACTTGTATAAATAATAGTATTTGCATAAGCGATAAAAGAATAATTACCACTTATCATAAGAGGGAAGGTTATCACAGTGAAGGATTGTTGTGTTTTGACTTATGATTTTTAAGAATAATTTTTTTGTTTTATTTTTCCAATATAAATGTACAATGTTTTCAAGAACTTGGTAATGATCGCCTTCTGAATATCTGTCATTTTACCAAAATAATTATAGTAAGCAATTGGGAAGAAATTGTTTTAACTATTAATTTATTTAAATAGTAAACAAATACAAATAATTATCACTTTCGTTAAAAAGTGTTAATATAAAATAGCATTATAATTTAAAAAGCGTTTCCGCAATTCAAAAGAAGTAATTACACAGATATATTACCTTTAAAATTTGAAATGAAATTTCTAATAATACGAATTTAACAAAGTAATATTAATATTTAAGGATTTGGGGTTGTACAGGGTGTTTTTATAAAGAAACTGACACTACTCAGAGGCATCTGTATCTCGATCTATCAGATGAAATGCCATCTAATTTGATAGCGGGATTAATGAAGACACGGAAAAAAAGATTCAGTGAAAACAAATTAGCTCCGAAAGTCGCCGATATGGTAAAATGTGGCGCTTAACAACTGAAAATTTGACAAAGGAATAATAAAGAAGCAATTTCAGAAAAACAGCAAATGAACTGCCCCAAAGTATAACAGATATTTCAGTGTACTATAGCACTTTATTCAATAAAAGCACTTCCTCGGCGAGGGCATTGACCTATTTTAATGTGACTCTTCTCGTGGTCTACACATTTCATCCTGTACGCAACATTCTCGACGGCCGAACGTAAAATGTCCCCAAGAATGTTCAACACAGCCCGTGATATGCTATTCTTTAAGGTCGTTCAGAGCATGACCCCATCAAAATAGACAGTGGACTTCAAATAATCCCAAGGGAAAAAGTTACGTGGGGTAATATCTTTGGAGAATGGACTTGTAGAATGCTGTAAAAAAGGCGAAAGACGGTAGAACGACTCACTTCTGTCCCAGACGGGAGCGAGTAAGAATCTTAGAGCGAACTCTATATGCGATCTTCAGAAACGCGAGCTGTTAACTAATTGTGTATAAATTGTAATCTCTATATGCTAGGATAATGAGTGAAAAATATATCCTGATATGTTCCTGAAACTCCTCTATATTATTTAGATCAATAGTAAAACCAATAAACGTTTTTGTAGTGTTGAATTTTATTGACAGTGTGGAGATACATTTTTGGCTTTACGAATGTTCATTAATATATTTTCTTATTTTAAAATGTAAAACTCTAGTCAGACATTAAATATATTTGTTTGTTCTGTAAATATGTTATATTCTTCAATTTATGTTTATTTATTTATGTTGTGATTAAAATAGCGAAGCTTGCAAACTTCTTTCTTTTTCTTTTCCTGCTTATTATATACGGGAAGCTAAGCCGAAATGGTTACTCTTTTAAGAAAATTATTATGCTGATCTTAGTTTAAATCCTACACATATGGGTGATTAGTATCTTCCTTTTAAGAATCTACCGAATTTTAACCAAATAACTGATTTGCCGTTGTGTTGTACATGCATCGAATTGTCCCACTCTAAATTTAGTTTAGTTTAGTTTGGTAATATTAACGTTTTGTTTTGAAGCAACACTAGGGCTATTTTGGGACGGACCTCGCAATTTTGAACCGTGGTGAGATGACGAAAACGGCACCTGAGCTGGCACCCCCTCTCCAAACTTCCGGCCTAATACAAGCATTCTAAATTTAAAAACTAAATTAAGTTATTCGTGGACATTAATATTCGATACAAAAATAAAGTGAAATTTAGACTTTGTTTTTTAAATTCAAACATATGTCTCATAATCAAAAAATATTCAAAGAAAGTAAAAATCCAAAAAATACACTCCGAAAGAATAGAATTAAACAAAAAAGGAATCCATTATAGTCAACTAGTAATTTTTGACTTCCTTTGTTTTTTGGATGCAACAGCATATTGCGCGCTACTTAAATTTATTTTTACATTTGTTGTAATTGCTGATTTTATGTTATTTGATTCTCTTTATACTCTGTGTCTCACAATGATATACCGAAAGAATGTAGTATTCAATTTAAAGAATGATTTTTTTCTGTGTGAAAGCAACTTTTTGACGATACAACTTGTTAAGCAAAGTATTTTCTAAAATATCACTCAGACCATAAGATAGTTACTCAAAGATTTAATTTCTTTTTTGATCATAAATTCCGCGATCATCATCGAATAATAAGTTGGTTGGTTGGTTTTTTAGGCGCAAGAGCCATTATGTTGGCTATGCTGCTCCAGACAATGTTGTAAATTTGTGTCAAGATAATAGCATTAAAACGTTTAAATAAAAGAACAAAAACCAATTGCCTTCAAGAAAGCAAAAAGATGAATGTGAGGTGTCTTTCCAAGTAACACAGGTAAATGAATCTTCGTAGTTTTAAAAAAAACTCGAACGTTGGGAATTAAAATTCGGACATCATGACACCTCAGATGACATATCAGACAGAATATGATAAACAGACATAGTACAGTTACATTGGGAGCACAACAATTTCCATTATCCATCGAATAATAGAAAGGATTGTTTTGTTTACAAATTCCAGCGTTGAAAAGGCAAAAAATGCCAAGCGAAAGCAGGGAGAGCTCGGAAGATGCAGAGACAGAATCCATGGTTGGTTGAATGCTCAACAACTCACCTGAATTTTCTCGCCGCGAACTGCCAGTATTTATGATTTTGAAAGCATATTATGATTTACGGTGCACCATTAAAGGGCGAAATATGTTAAAAGAGAAGGAAAATACAAATTAGAAAACGGCCTTTCAGGGCACTTAAAACACGCGTCATTATACGACCTCTTCCACTCAACTAACACCGGAACGAAAGCACCGGATTGCTATAATTACATTTCGAGGAGTCTCCTACCTCAGGGCTGATGGCACCTTTTGGAACTTAAAGAATGGAACTTTTTCCTTGCCGCAGAAAACTGGGGAGCTGTAAAAAGGCTATGAATAATTAAATAATCTAGATGGGTGTTTATTATGAGCAAAATATTTTAAAGGAATTTCTTTCTTTAGCTTTATAAATACTGACCAAGTGGTAAAGAAATGGCGATGAAGTAGAGTTGAATAGGTACATGGTTGCAGGCGATGTATAAGGAAATATTGAACTTGGCAGAGTGATAAAAAACAGTTTACTATAACTCCACACTATTAAACAGATGTTTGAAATTTAAACGAAAAAGATTCCTTAGAATAATTGAATAACTTCTTGTTTATACTTTAAAAATTTATTTCATACATAATTTAGTCAATATCAAGAAAAAATACAGTTTTTGTTGAATAATAAAAAAAGCATGTTTAGTAAGAAACTGATTTTCAATTTTTTTAGAACCGGGATTTGAAAGCCAATAAAAAATCAAAGGAAAATTAAAATTTCAAATCAAAGATCTTATATTGTGTTACAAACTGAAATATAAAGCAAGGAATAAAGAAGTAGTCCAAATAGCAAAATAGTTGTTCTTAACGTTATGAGCAGCAGTTGGCTAACACTCAGACAACACAAAATTTGATCTGGAGTGAGTCACTTTGTCATGTGAGCAACAAAGGACTCCATTGTTTTTTCAGAAATTTCGTAAATTTTGAAAATGCTACGAGATGGCCTGAATAACCAAAACCTATCTTTTGAGTATGTCGGTTGGGAAACTGATTTCCAGCAGCGCCTACGTAAACTTTTATCATCAAATCTGAATAGCGTTTTTGAGTTATATATTTCAGATGCTTTTATCTGTAATGTGATTGTCTCTGGTTTATAAATGTGACATCGAGGCTTTATATTTGATGTTTTGTTGGTGAAAACGATTACTTCGTCTGGATAGTTTCCAAAATGCCAGTTAGATGCTTGAAATAGCTTGTTATTCTGCTTGGAGTATCTATATACTGTTGGTTACTGTTGTGGTTATTTGGTGTTTCTGTACAAGGTAATTGGCTTAACTAGCATTAATCCTTTGAGAACAACTGTCACTCGGGTGTGCCAGCTTCTCGTACCGTTACGCGTGCGGTCGTCCTTAAAGGATTAAATTTGGTTCAGTTCCTGAACTGATTTTAGAAATATCTGTCTATATTCGTTTAGAGTTGTTTTAGCTTATATACGATTTATATTGATTGAAAAGTAAGTTCTTATTGCCAATCCGAACAGAGATGGTAAAATCCATCTAAAAGAACACTTTTTTTCAAAAACGCCGATTTTGTTCCAAAAGTTATAATTTTAATAAACGTTGCAGTTCTTTAAATAATTGTGGAGTTACGTTTAACCCAATTTGAACTATTATATAACGTGTGGCTAGAGTAGATATATATCTCGTAATTTTCAACCGTTGTCTATATCCATGCATATCCTGCACAAATATCCTTTTAAATAGACTGAATCTTATATACACGTTTGCGATCTCCCGCTGGTGTGGTGCATACACAACCGACCCCGACTCAGCCTATTCTACTGGGTTTAAGGAAGAAAGAGCCGGAATCCCAAACGCCAGCATGAGAAGAACGTCGGGCACCAACGCATTTATTGAAACCTTGCAAATATTTGCAATCTACAACGTTGAAGGTAATTAAATAAATAACCTTTGTTCAATACATTTCTTCCATTTAATTACATCAATTCACTTAGTCATCACCAAATAATGTGGAGTAAATATGCCATAACACAAGATAAGACATAACTTATACAAAGATTAACTGGAAAAACCAATATTAAATCGAATATAAAATTTACTCATTGCAATAATCCACCAACAAAGTATAAAACAATTACACATTAATAATTACATTACGCCATTTAGAAAAATACAACAAACCACACTACACCACAAACAAAGAATACACCAGACACACGCAGGAAAAATTTCCTTAAAACCAAACCCGTTAAAATACAACGTTTAATGCAATAGGCAAAACCACCTACAAAACTTCAAGGGGAAGCTCGCTTCCAGAACAAACAACCGGTACAAACCACAATATTACAATGAATATAAATTTCCCTTTTTCTCGTCTTTTTCTTTCTCGGAAGCTTGGAGAGAGGGTGCCAGCTCAGGCGTCGTCCTCGTGATCTGACCGTAGTTCAAAATTACGAGGTCCGTCCCAAAATAGCACTCGTGTTGCTTCAAAATGGGACATTAATATAACTAAACTAAACTAAATTATATCTCTCTTTTTTCTCTCAATTTACGACCAGAGCCAAATCTTCCCATTCTTATAACCTCGCCCTCACCACTGTCCATTACTTAATCAGACATCAACCAATTACCTCAAAACAGCGTCCCACACGATCTTCCACAAATAGCAAAGTAGAGATAGCAATACAATGGCAGAAACCTTACGGACCACATTGCCTCTCCAGGAACCAAAAGTAAAGTGGGACTCGACAACTCCTCAATAAAAGTAGAAGAAACCCTGGACGGCCCTGTACACAAGTGTTTCATACCCTCACAAAATGTAAAAGTTTAAAAGAATTTAAAGTTTTTCTTAGAAGTTAAAACCAAAGGCACACCCTAAAGTCGCAATAAAATCAACCAATTAAAAAGAATATTTACAATAATAAAACAATTCTATCAACCATCAATAAAAATTTAATTTTTTTAAAAATTAGTTCTTAAAGTAACCAGTCAAACTTTATCAACAGGAAGGAACCACAAATACGTCCAACCGTCCCATGGAAGTAAATCTACAGAGCAATAAAACACAATGTAGATATTATATTAAAAAAAAACTGCAGTCCAGTCCGACCAACGGAAGATGTCAAAGACCCCGGCCCGGCCGGATTTTTTACCTTTCTCTTTCTTTCTTTCCCTCACCTTACTACCAAAGCCAAATCTTCCTATTCTTCCGATTAAAAATGACTGTAAATGTGTCATCAATGATAGGAAAAACCGTTTGAACACAATACAGAATAAAGTTTGAGGTTTTATTTGGAACGTAATAATTGCCCCATGTGACTTCCCATGGTCACGCAAGCAACATCTACGCGGTTGTCCATTTTACGCTAAGCACCGTGAAACATGTTTGCAGCCATATATGCGCGTTCGATAGCAAGTGCTGCATATGGTTATATACAGGGTCGTCTTATCCATTGGGCTGTAGACCGGGAGCGTCACTGATCCAAAGACGCCCCAAAATTTACTAAACTGATCTTATTTTAATTTGGAATGAAAAAAAAATTAATTATAATTTTAAGTATGGTAAAGTAAAGATATTCTCAGGGCTTGTAACTAGACAACCATCCATTTTTTAATGTTACAAAAGCAAGTGTTTAATTTAAAAAAATATTCATACAGTGGCAATCAGTGAGAAAATCCAAAATTGTAAGTGAAATACAAATAAATGGTGTCCAGCGAATAAGACCCTGATTTCAAAATTAAATATCTCAGAAACAAATATCAATAGAAGAATGCGGTAAAAGGTATGTTTATTAGCTAAGCTGTAAAAATGTTATACAGAAATTTCGAAAATTTAGTTACAAAAACCGTTAACTGTAATCACAACACTAGAAATTGTCTATAAATTGTGCTTCCAAGTCCAGAACAGTCCCCAGGAGAAAAAGACTCAACATCCTTCTTAAACTGAACCCGCCCTTCTTCTCGGACCAGACCAGCTACAGAGAGCATCGAAGGAAGGTCTCACTGCTCAGCTCCTCAATCTTCAAAATGAACTCTTAAGAACTATCTCACTTCAGGCGAACCTAAGAGTACCATGACTACAGTTTTGTCGACCTTCGGGACACGACGTTTTCCTCACACATCGTTTCGTTTCAGAGCTATAAGTTCAACCGCTTAATCGTGAAAGGAGGTTAGCGCAGAGGTCAAAATCATGTATTCCATTGAACAGCGAGTTTTTCTGGTACTGGAATATCACAGATTAGAACGCAGTCCTACGGCAACAAGGCGCAGTTTTCAAAAACGATGTAATGTTGTTCCAAAAGGACCCGATGCAAAAACAATTCGCAAGCTCTTCGCCAAATTAGAACGGACAGGCAGCCTGGATGATAATCGAATGGGAAATGTTGGATTCAGGCAAACTGTAGTCACTTCTGAAAATGTCGCCAAAGTTTCTGGAATTTTTCAGCAAAACCCAAGGAATACTATCCGAACAATTGCATCAGAGACTGGTTTGAAGCGTTCAAGTACGCAAAAAATATTGACAAACAGCTACGGATGTTTCCATACAAATTTATCATGCCATACCCATAAATGCTGTGCAACAAAGGTTTGACTTTGCGAACGAGATTCTCACAATGATTGATAATGAAGGATTTGTTGTTGGCTGCATCTGGTTCATAGATGAAGCACCTTTCCACTTGAGTGGAGTCGTCAATAAACCAAGCTGGAGATTTTGGTCTTCCGAATATCCTCATTTGTGTGAAGAGAGACTACTGCATTCGCCTAAAGTTACTGCTTGGGTTGCGGTATGCAGCAGAGGCATTATCGGCCTTTTTTTCATGCGAGAAACGATCTCTGGTGAACGTTACATTACAATTTTGGAACAATTTGTCAGAACAAGCTAGCGCTGGAGGATCGACCAAGAATCGAGTGGTTCATGCAAGATGAGGCTCGACAACATCATACAGAAAAGGTGTTTCGCTTTTTTGATGAATACTTCGGGAATAGAGTAATTGCGTTGGATTATCCCAAATTTACTGGTGCAGGAATGGATTGGCCTCCATATTCGCCCGATCTGACTCCTTGTGAGTACTTTCTGTGGGGCGCATTGAAAGACACTGTCTACGGGAACCATCCCTCTACGCTGGGTGAGTTTGAATCGGCGATTTGTGTGGCATGCAATTCCGTTTCCGTTGAGACATTGAAGGATATGATGTCAAGATTCATTCTTCGTTTACGCCACCTCATTTTTTCGAATGATGAAAATTTTGAAAACATTGTGTTCTGATTGCAAAGACTGCTTGAATTGACATTTTTAGACTGCTTGCAGAGGACAAGTCTTTCGGCGTACAGCGTCATCTGTTAACGGTTTTTGTAACTAAATTTTCGAAATTTCTGTATAACATTTTTGCAGCTTAGCTAATAAAGATACCGTTTACCGCATTCTTCTATTGATATTTGTTTCTGAGATATTTAATTTTGAAATCAGGGTCTTATTGTCTGTTCACCCTGTGCAAGCTATCTGCATTGTGGAAGCTGTCTTTCAAAATCCTATTTTGAAAAGGCGGTGATTTGCAAAATTGTGAGGCTTTAATCAGATAATAGAAGACTTTTTTGGCCCCTCAGTTATTTTTTTATGTAGGCATTTTCATTGGGCCATAGATTTTCAAATTTCCACTCACGGTTCTCATGGGTCGCCAAATTGCTGTACCCAAGGGTGCTCACATTTGTTAAGACGGTCCTGGTTATATTAAATGTTTTAAAATTACTTCTTGGGTCTTCATTAAATTGGGATGTGTTGAAGACTCTGTCTTAACCCCTTGGCATACGATTTTATTTAACCTCCTAATAAGATGCAACCACCCATTTGGGTTATTTATTATTATTTCAATCTATTTAAAATGGTAAAGGATACTTGAGACATTTAAGCGTGTCCAGATGATTTTTGTATTTAAAATTATTTGTTTCGTTGACCTAAATACGGTTTTAAATAGCAAAAACTCTGTAATTCGATGCACGTGTCAGACTCGTCACTGTAAACGAATGGGTTAACGCCTCCTTTATATACATGAGTGAAAGAATTGAAGGTTCGCATAATAATAGAACGAACTCCGCATAGAAGTCCCATAGGGTAATTATATTTACGCAAAATATAACTTAATGCTTCCCTGTGCATTGTGTTTAAATATTTTTCATCCTGTCGTTGTTTACAAGCAAGTTATAGCCAATTGCAAGCTGCACATTTCTTTTGAATAACCTTGTTCAATCTCTAAGAAATCATTCTCTATCTCTAATAAATACTACGGTTATCTCATTCATACCAAAATTAAGGGATACCAAGGGGAAATTGCATTTTAATTTTACTACGAGCACTACATTTTTAAGAAGTAGAACGTTATTTTGGAGCTCTCGTACGATTGTCAGTAATATTTTGAATTCTAAGACCGTCTCCATTTAAGCGTGGATTATTTGTGTATTACTGGAATTTCTGCATGTTTCAGAGTATAAATTAATTTTTGCATATTTTCATATTTAACAATTTGTTTCCCAATCAACCTTAGCTCTCGTTAAAACTTGCTTTCTATTAAATCACAAAATGTTTAAAATTTACAAATATACTATACCGATATTCCAGACAAAACAAATATTCGCACATAAATTACCACTTTAAATTATAACGACATATATGTAGGAATTGTATTTTTCCCGTCTAACTTAAAAGCGTAAGTTTAATTCCTTCCTAATAATATTTTCTCACTTTCCGTACAAGCTCATTTGAATAATTGTCGTGCCAGCGGGAAGATATCGGCAGATAACGAACACACGGTCTCTTCGTGCTAATCCCGTGATGCGTAGGTGTAAGCTCTCCATTAAAAACCCAGTGTAATGTTTTAATCGGGGGAGATGACTTTTTGAAATCCAATAGTACAGACATGCGGTAGATGCGAGCATAGGCAGTTAACAAGGTCTCGTCCCTGTTAGCACGGCGGCGATGGGTGATGGTTGCAACCTGTAATTAAGCTTTAACTAACTAACCTTTTAACGAGGTGTGAATTTGATATTTTAATGGCTAACTAACAAGCCCTAAATCCCTCTTGTCTAAAATGTAAATAATACCTGTGTAAATACTTTTCTCATTTCGTATTATGCTGTTTTAATAATAAATAATTTAGTTTTTAACTCCTGTTTCTCATCCTTTATCTTTGGTGCATTTGCCCATACAGTGCCCATAAGATAATGCTTTTTCTACAAGTTTTGTTGGCTTCTGCCGAGATGAATAGTTTTTCTACATTTATGGTTGCTCAAGCCGGGATTCTATATCTTGCAACTATTTTTCGTATATATATTTCGGTAAAAACTGTAGACGAATCACCAAAAAGATAAAATTAAATACCACAGTTTTTACTATATAATTGATAGGATTTATTCCATTTAGCATTCACTTCTTGGAGAGAGAAATTTGCGAGACATTTAACCGCCCTTGGTGCGTTCTTATAAAAGATTATTTTGCCTTTCGCCCTCGAAAGTATACAAATAATCAGCAACTGTGAAGTTAGCTGAGATAAATTTTAACCGGAGGCTAACCTTAGTGAATTCATATTTGCTAATAAGCCCTGTTAATCCGATGGTACTCATTTATGCATTCATTTCCGCCATCCCTGCTGAGCGTGAACTCAACCCTCTTTTAATATGGATATGCATCTCAGCCCTCAGTAAATGTCTCCAACACTTCACACATGCATTAACAGGAACTTTTCAGGAAGGCTTGATGCAGCTAGCTCTGAAGCTATTTAATTATGCATAGAAGGCGAAACGGTGGCTTTCGACCCTAAAGCTAAAAATCCGACCACGCTTCGAAAGCAATTTTCCGGTAAATATCCCAGGTTGGGAAACATGATAAAATTCGCGTTTCTTTTAGCTACAGAAGCGCCGCTGTTTCTCTTCTGAGAGTGTAATCATGTTCTTTTATATTCTTGAAGTTTCTATTCTCCACCGTTTTTCAGTACAAATGATGTTTGTGGTTAAAAAGAAAACATTTAATTTCTTTAATAAGTTTCTTATATGAGCGTAGGGAGGAATAGAAACCACAAGAAAATATTTTTAGTTGCCGCTGTTGTTACAGCGTTAATCCAAAAATTTTCACTGACACTTTTATTTTGATTTTATAGCATTCGTATCCAATAGAAATAGAGAATTTTACAGGCACTTGAGTAAACTGAAAATAATCTTCATTCCACATTTTTTTAACTCAACCAATCTGTATTAGGGACACGATTTGGCAGATATCGATGAGAAGTTAGTTGAATTATATTTTATCTTATGAAAATGCATCTGAAATTTATTATTTTCGTGATAGAAAAAGTCAGCCACATTTGCAGGAATTTTGCCTTTAAATTTCCTATAGTTTTTCTACATTATTGTTATTATGTTTTTTTTATACATAGTGCGAAGAGAATCGTTTATTCTTCTGTAAAATTGCTGCTAATTCTAGAATTAATGCTATAAACTAGCATCAGAAATCATAATACTAGAACATGCAGAATGATAGGCCAATAAATTTCTTTTAAGAAACTTCTCAAGTACTAAAATATGCATGGAATTTCTCTTGCCTGTGCAGGTGATATGAAGATATTAGTTTTAGAAGTTACTTATTATTTTCGAAACTTTTTTTCAGGACAAGTAACCTTTAAGTTTAAATTTAAAAAGAAATAAAAAGCATCTGGCCTTACAGACTTTTCAAGGCTCACCTGCAGGCAGAAATTCAAATAAAGGAATAATTTTTCTGTGAGAGATCTGACTTCTGTCCAAATAAAATATTAACCTCTCGTGATCCAAAATATCCTAAGAGAATTGAAATAAAAGAGGAAGGAATACCCGCAAATAAGACTCCGACACCCCAAAACAATAACACCGAGCAAACATTTTTTTGTTTAAAAAAATATATATCAACTCTTAAAACAATATTAGCCATCAGACATTAATTTACCGTCATTGTAACAAAACTATAACACTTCACAAAGGAAATTAAAGCACAATTTACCCTTCCATCCGAGAAAACAAGAAAAATGGCAACTAATAGATAAATTACCCGCCAATTTCCGACACCTTCGCCCACTTTCTAGAAAAATTTTGTCCTTGAAAACGAAGTTACTTATTATCCGCATTATTAGTTTTATCTGGTCTTATAGAAACCCGCTAAAAATTTAAATCGGAATAAAAGTTTCCTTTCATCTCTACTAATAATAAGGGAGAATGTGTGTCCGTCCGTGTGTTTGTGTGTTGGCACTCTGTAGGGCACATCGCTCGACTTAGAGCTACGAAATTCGGTACAAACATACTTTGGATGGTGGGTATGTGCACATCAGAGCCCTTTTTTGAAATTTTAATTAATTTAAAATAAGTGAAATTTCGGCGTTTATGCATAATAACTTACAAAAATATTAAAGCACAAAAATTATTTTTACACCGCCTGAAAGTGTAAAAAATTACCTTTTCAATGATATCAATTAAGTTGTACGATGTTTTCTCTAATTTTAATAAATCTGTAAAAATATTTTTTGGCATAATTTACAACAATACTTTTCATTGTTGCAACAGAATTCAAACCGTTTTCATTGTTTAAACAAATATTTATTTGCGTGCTTCCCATTGGTGAAAACTAAGGTAATATTTTTTATGTTTAATGCTTTTTAATCAGCATATTTTCATCCAGCTAACATGCTGCTGGAAGTAAAATGTGCCGCGCCATTTTAAAATTAAAATCAAATGTATATTTTGCAAGAGGAATAAGAGAGTGAAGACGATGTCATTGTATGATACATGGCAGAGACAGTTACTGGACTCCATTAAGGACGTTCATGCAGACAACGAACATAAAGGCTACTAAAAGAACATGGGTTAAATGTCTATCACGGTTTGGAATTTAAAATTACTTTGTTAAGGGAATTATGAATATCAAATTGTACACAAGAGATTCAATAGAAATTATATTTCCGGCGAGCAAGCTGGTCTCCGACGGCGGCTGGTACTAAAATATAAGGCAAAACTGCTTTTAACTGCATTTCGTAACAAAGCGTGATGCATCGAAAGCAACTTCTAAAATTACTTGAGGGTAAAATAGTTCCATAATAAATAGAGATGTTTAAACATACTCAAATGAGAGAAAAATGGGATTATGAAATTTAAGAAAATCCTTTATATAAAAGGAGGACTGGCAAAGGTACTTTTAACGACGGATTACGGTTTGGCATTGAAGCACCGAACACTTACTTTGACAAATAAAATGTGTTTGCGAGAATAAATAAGAGTAACTCAGTTTCTTCGGAAAATTTATTATCCAGTCCTTTGACGTAAACAAACATAGAGTAGTGAGCAAAGTAGACAATTAAATACAAAAATGAAAGTAAATTAGTGTTGTTTCGATTTTAACACTCCATTAGGTTGAGGCAAATGAGCAATAATCCTTTGAAATGTTGAACACGTAATGTGTTTTTTTCCCTCTTCGTTATCAGTTGATATAAATGTTTCATAAGAATCATATAAAAAGTTTAAATTGGGTTAAAGGGCATTTTTGTTTTAAATCATATATTACGAAGTTCCTTATATGGATTTCGTTAAAGATTATATATGTTTTCATGGAATGCATACTTGAAAACGTTTGTGAATTCATTGTTGACGTGCGTGATCAAACGTTTTTATCCCGCTGGAAATGAAATTCTTACATAATTACGAATTTAATAATTTAAACGTGTGTTAAAGTCTAAAATCCCTTATTTATTTCATATGCAATTAAGTATATATATTTTAAAGTATTGTTTTAAATGGTATATCTGTCCCATATTGTTCTTACGCATCTAATAAGTAATATTTTTTGTGGAGAAAATTAAAATATCTCAAAAATACATCTGTGAATGAAATATACAACGATCAACTGACTTCACACCATTTTGTTTGACTTTCTATTCAGATATCGTCAACAGCACTTAATGAATCTTCAACAAATAAGGCTATCGAACTTTCTATTCTAAACTCTGCATCTATGATCCTATTATTTTAGAGATGACATCATTGATATAAATCTACTAATCATAAACACGTTGAAGTAACTGCATCTAATTGTTATTTAATTTTAAAAAATACTTTTTACCAAGCCTATAAACATATCAACAGTAAATATCTCTCCCATTAAATTGAGCAGAAAAAGCGCACGAGGACTTAGAAATATTTTTTTACAATATAAATATTGTGCAATTAAAAAATGATTATATGTTTATTTTAATTCAACTTTTGCTATCGAAGTACCTTATAAATTATCTCTTTTTCAATTTACTTTTAACGAGTACTTTGGAATCGTCATTAATGAAGAAGGAATTACGTGACCATAAAAGGTGTTTCACTCCACGATATAAACTGCCACACTTTTTTGATGAAATTTTCATTTTATGTTCATTTTGGTTGAAATCACTGCAGCCAAAATATATTTAGTTCATTTTCTTCATAAAGCATAAAATGAAAGACAGATAACGTATTTTATTAGTATTATTTCACTTGGGTGTGCAGAGGTTTTTAAAGAATTTGTTTACGATTATTTCTGAAAGTTCTAGATACATGTTTTAAAATGGGTAGGGCAATTTGGAAGCACATTTTGCTAATCTACCATTGAATTGAAGGATATTAATTTAAATAGAGTCGTTTGCAGGTATTAATGGTCGATCTGGAAAGTAAAAATTCCCGAAAGAAAACAATGATTTAAATGCCATTACCTAAATTCTTACTATTTATATTTATTCTTAACTGATTACTCCGACTTTTCCGAGCGCAGACTACATACTACCTTCCAGAGATAAAACGGACAATTCTTATTTCGACTGGCGTAATGCACGCGCACTCTAATGTGTTTTAAAATGTTGCAAAATATATCTGCATTGATGTTCATATTCCATACATAGTTTTGTAAATATTTTAGAGACTTATGAAACTATTTTAGAACGTTATGAAAATATTTTTTAATATAATTTGGAAATTTTAAAAATTTCTATATACAGATTGTCCCAGAAAATTAGAAAAAGATTTATTTCCTTAAATATTGTATATATACATATACTTCCAGTTAAAAAGTTTCATCAAATAAGGTAGGAATTCGTATGTAAAAACGTTGGCTTCTGCGGAGGTTGTTAACACAAAGTTTAAAAAATTTATACGTTCCCCTTACAATAAAAGTTCCAATGAGTAAAATGCCCCTCTGCCTCTCATTTATGTATAAACTAAGTTTCATGATTCTTTCTATAAAATTCGCAGAGAAATATTAATTTCTAGATTTGAAGGGGCATCTGAAATATTTTGATGGAAATGTTTATTGCGGAAATGAAAATTTATTCAACACATAAAAACTGCGAAATACAAATATTTGTTTAATTGTACATAAACCAATCGTCATGAGGTGAAAAAAATGATAATCACGCTTACTGCCACTCAGCTTCATTGGTCGATAGTTATAACTATCTACTTTAAGAAGAAGGGAAGCAGAGTTTGAAAAAATTAAAAATTAGGGCATCGCAGGAAATTAGTCTAATATCGTTCAAGAATATTAAATTATTTTCCCTCGGTGGTGTGCGTGTTATGAAGTTTCACCTAAAGGCAGTAGTGGCTCGCCCCGCAGAGTTGTAGAACCCATTAAAATTATTTTGAAAATTCATAGTTTCGTTTCTATTATTATTTTCTTGCTTTTCCACTCTGAGAGTTCAATGATCAATAAAAACGAAAAGTAATAAAAAAGAGGAAAAAAAGACAGAAATGAATCAAGTGAGGCAGCACGCCAAATAGTTTTGGGGAGCATCAAAATTATCTCATTGCGCTCAAACAAGTGATGTGAAAAGAGGAGGCGAAAAGCTACGCTTTCTGTCTTTGAACTTAGGCAGAACTGGATTTTCGAATGCTCATGTTAACTGAGCGGCCAACCAATGCAATTTTTCTTTCTTTCTGTTTTCCTCTGAATTTTAGTATAGATTAATTTTGCGCACTCGATTTTTTACTTCTCTTACATTGTCTGTTTTCATGTTTCGAGTTCACTTTCATTTTGCCTCAACGGGAACTTGGGTAGTATTCATTCTCTTTGTTGGAAATCACTCATCAAGAAAAAAAAAAGATACGACTGTTATTTTCTAAAATACAATTCAAATAATTATAATTACAAATTTGTTTTATTTTAAGTTAAAGCTATTTTTTTAAAAAAAATTGTACTTCAATTGTGTTCTATTCATATTGTTTTAGCACTACCTGTTTCTGAGCAGATGAGCCAACACTGCTTTGAATAGTTGTGGAACGTTTACAGTTTGAACTACTTCTGCAAATGATGCTATTAATGAAGTATTTGACCCTATTTTTAAATTTAATAAGTGTTAATAAATGCATTATTTTTTTCAATTCTGCCCTTTTAATAGCTTATTGAAATATGTATATTTTTCCTTAATTGCACATCAAATTACTCGATGAAACAGCAGTCAGGTGCATGAAAAAGTGATGTAAGTCAAGAAGTTCGCCATATATCTCTGTAAGTTATGTTGAAAGAGTCGTGAAATTCAGTTTATACATAGATGAATGTGAGAAGAATATTCTACTGATTGACACTTTTACTTTATGGGGAACGTTTAAAGTTTTTTTTTTTTTTACTTTCATATTAACAGCGTCTTCAGATGCCAAAGTGTTTTCATACAAATTCGTTTGATAAAATTAATTCGTCGTCAATTTACTGTCAATTTATGTAAGAAATGATATCATTAGTGGTTCAATAAAATACACTTATGAAAGAAGTAGTTTCTGTTCCGTTGTGTGCATTGAAGCAAATTTTATTCAATCCATTTTTCATCGGATAATTGCTACAAATATTCTATTCCTAACTGCATACCATTCTCTGCATATATGTAGTTTTGAGCACAGTGAAGCAAGGATTGAATAAATATTTAATCATAATCGAAACCTTCTGATCTGGCAAAAACTAAACTTTGATCATTATCTCCGATAGATGAAAATTAGGAAATCGGTGTGTCTTGATTGGACTCAAGCAAATACTCAGAGATGAAACGCAAATTCCAAGGAACACGTTGATCCCAATAACTCACGATTATGTTTCACCTCACTGAAGTCGGTCCCTTTGCTCGATTCAAAATGACACAGCCAACGGCCATTTCGCAAGAATCCATTAAATTCAGATCGGACTGCCATTTTAATGGGAGGGAGTTGAGTTCACTCCATGCTTTTCTGAATCACTCAGATCGTCATGCTGTGAAATGAGGTTTGATTTGGAGCATAACATTTATCTATCACATGTATATCTATAATCCGGGATAGTAAATTTCAGTTTATTAAAACTCAATATTAATGTGTAGGTTTACATTAGTTTCACGATGTGTTTGTATCCTTAAAAGTCAATTAATAATTAAACTCTGATGATGTTTGAGCAGTTATGTTTAATATGATGCTGTGATTTTATGACTGGGGAATACTGATACGATATCTGTATATACAAGTGAGTTAACCCTGCCCTGTCTTTATTTATTTAGTATCCATGCCGGTCCGGCCTACCCACAAGGGTGTAAGGCCCTGAGCGGGCCGACAGGGAAAGAAAAATCGACAAAATCCTCCAAACGGCAAAACGTTCAATACAAACTATAAAGTTCAAATCCTTTCTCCGAAGTAAAACCCATCACCAAAAACCGAACAAAAATAACAAACTGATGAATAATCAGCCCTGGGTCAGAGGGTCGCAAATGCCATTACTGATTTTATAAGCCTGAATAAGTTTGGACTGGGCCTAGCCATTATATCTTAAATTTTTAAACCAGCTTTTCCTGTGTTCATCAGACGGTTCTTTTAAGTGAAATTCAGCAGTTAGAGGACACCTGAACACATAGTGGCCGGCATCCCCGACGAGGCCACAGGCACAAAGTGGTGAGCTCAGTTTTTTGAACCTGTGTAGATAACAGGGAAATGATCCATTATTCCCCTCCCCCCTGCCCTGTCTATGCAACATGGGCAAATTGAATAAAGGTCGTCATGACAGCACTTTGGAACATGAAATAGAGTTCTAATAGTCGTCGCCTACCGCGGCCCAACCCTTCCAACAGCATATACGTTCGGTCATCGGAGTAGAGAGAACTCGATCCCCACAACATTATTGTATCCACTAGGGAAGCTAGAACCCTCTTACTTATTCGAAAGCTTCTCATCCACGTACTCATGGTGCTAGCTCCCCTGTGGTGTAATGCTTTCATATCTCTAAAAAGAAATACATATTTCCTTGTTTTACTTTTGAAAACTGAAAAAGAGTGCTTGAAATTCTTGTTAAATACATGTAGATGCATATGAAATGCAATTTGTGTTGTAATATCTTGAGGAGAATAATAATCGTTCCAAAAAGGATTGAAAGACTTCTGTTGCAGTCATCGCGTGATCTTCAAACAATTAAAGTTATATTATTCATAATTTAGATAATGAAAAATTATGATTCGATTCTTCCTTCAGCCATTGAAGATATCAGCAACGTATTGATGCGATTGTGGCCAAACATATGCGTACAGACATTGCATAAATTGATAGAGTGAATGCCAAGACGAATGCTCGCTGTGATTTGTACCAAAGATAGTGCGACGAAATGAGTATGAAGCTGTTTTCGGCTAGGAAGTGTATAAAAGAGGAGCAGAATCATCAGAATAAAAGTAAAATGCTCTAACAAGCTTATAAAAACTGTTTCAATACTATTTGATGATTGCTTATTTAGATGAAAAGTATTAATACATTCATTAAAAGATGTTTACATTGCACAGAGCATGGTCATGGCAAGGAAATATGCAAGGATTCAGCAGAAGATAGCATAAACGTGGGATCCAGAAATATCCCTGTTTTCCAATTAGAGACATGTTTTTAAAATAAAAACGTTGTCCAGAGTCCCTAAATTCATGATTTATCGCTTGCTACTTATTACTGAATTTCATGGCAATAAAAAATCTTATAAAACCTTGAACTTCAGAAAGTTAAAAGAAAACTGAGAATCTAAATTTACTCTTAAAATGTACACAAGTATTTAGCACTAATCTCACGAATTTTTTTACAGAATAAAGTGCTTTAAGCAACGCACTAACAACATGCTAAACGAAATAGCTGTTGGCTGACTAAATACCTTATAGCATTCTCATATCTGCAAACTATTACTTTTTCAGGGCATCTACAATCATGAAGAGTTCAAAATTTAACACTTGAAACAAAACTAGAAAAAATAGAACAAACAGAAACAATGTCCAAATTCGGATGCGCGTATAATCACTCCCGTGAATTGCCTGGACAACTTCAGCCGGAAGGTATCTCTCTGTTATAAAAGAGAGTATTATGATTTACAGTCATCCATTAAAGGACGAAAAGTGTAAAGAGAGGATGAAACTACAAATTAGAAAAGACCCTTTCTCGGCACTTAAAACACGCGTCTTTACACGATCTCTTCCACCCAGCTGACACTAGAATGAAAGCAGGATCGCTGATACATTTCGAGGAGTCTCCTCCCTCAGGCTTTATGGAAGAGTTTTGATCTTTAGGGTTGAAGCGTTTTCACTGGGATGGAAAATTGAGCAGTCCGGAAAGGTTCATGAATAATATAGTAAAAAAGTTAAATATGCATGTTTTTTCATTAATTTACAACTTAATTTTTCTAAAAGCATCTGTAAATGAAAAAGTATTTCATTAACAAGATTAAACTGGTATTTCACCACCGGAACAAAAGCTTTTCGTTTCGTAAACTCGAATGGAGGTCTTCTTGTTCTAGTTCATTAAATAGTGAGTAGAAAGTTGTTAAATTAAATAAATTAAAAAGAGTTTGAAAAAACGTCTAGCTTAAAAATAGACTGGAATAGTGCTTTGGGTACAATATCTATGTATACCCGAAAAGTAGTATAATTTTATCTATTTTTTATTAATCTTTTGCAATATGAAAATTCTAAAAGCTGTAGTTTAATTTATTTCAACCTGTTTTCGGATCCTTTTCTAATACTTTAATAAATAAATACTTTAATAAATAATACCATAAAATAAATTTTACGCTTTTGTGAAATCATTTTTTTTCCAAATTTATATTTTAAAATGGCGAAACGAATAAAAGTTCGAAAGAAGAACAAAAGAGTAAGAAATACAAGAAAAATTACAAATACAATACTCAACGTAGCCGTTCTGAAGTTGATTTTATAAATGTATGTGCTTAATGATAAACCGTGGGATTTGTTATTAATTTCAAAAAATTCAAATACTCTTTATCCTAAAAATTGCTCATTAATATGCTTAAAATAGAATACATTTTTAACGAATAGCTGAAAAGTATAGCCTTTTTCTTAACCGTTTAAGGACCAATTTATTTTGAAACATACGGTATTTAGAAAAAGTTAACTTCAGTTATGTTCTTAAGCTGTTAAAGGTCTTCTTTTCCTCTCTCTTCGATGTTGCACAGAGAATCTACAATAAATCTATAATAAAAAGAAATCTTTGCAATTTTTTTTGAACACTCAGATTTTGAAGTTACAGTATCACAAATTTAGTTTCATAAAAGGGAAACTTCCTGATAGCATACACACGAACAGTAATAACTAAAAGAGTAATGACAAACAGTAATAACTAGTAAAGAAAATAACTTCTATATTCAATATCGATTTAATTTTTCTTGGAAGCGTAAACGTGATCGAGCCGTTTTTCTTCCTAAAATGCAAGTGAGAAAGAAAAAGCTTCTAAGCAACAAAGACATAACTAAGTAACAAAAACTTCTAAGTAATTCCTTAAACAATCACCAACCTTAACGTGGAACATGCCATACAAAGAAATGAAAAACAAATCTTAAAAAGAGGCAAAGCACAGGGTCACCGACTTCTTAGTGAAACTTTTTCGCTAATTATTCGACTAAAATACTCCGCTATTTAATAAAGCAACCACTGAAAGCCTGCAGAACTTCTTTCATTATCCATTAGATCTGAAAGAAGCGCAAAGAGGAAAGAATAGATCGAAAAATAAACAAAGCGATGAAAGGCAAAAGTGAGTGCAAGACGCCGAATTCCTCCTCTTTCGTTGGCCCTCCATCATACTGAATGAGCATTAGTGTCAATTAAGCAAAATCATTGCTAATTACGGTAGCGAAATTTTTACTCGGTGTAAATCTTATCTTAGTTGATAAATGCATTTGTTCCATTACAGAGTTTGGTTAATGTAATTAGAGGTCGCTGCTACGTCATGACTTCTCTACGTCATGCCGCTCTCTGCCGACATACCTCTTTGTGTACTAATTAATCTTCTTTAATTAGCTCCAAAGGAATAATTTATTAAAGGTTGGTTATTTAATATTTTTCAGTCCAATAAATAATCTAAGTAAAATTTTAAAGAAAAAGGAGATAAGTTGAGATAAAAAAGAGATAAATTAAGATTTATTTCTAATATTCTGATAAAATATTCTTCAAAATGAAACTAATAAAAATTATGGTTCTGATGAGTATAAATAATATAGTGGAAAGATTTTAAGTATAAATTATCTCATAGTTAGAATGTTTACTATTGGTATACAAATATATCCATTGAAAGATAAAAACAAACGTTTTGCTGCGTCTTGTTTTCAAATCTGCTCTCTAGATTTTCTACAAAATTTCATACATACTAAAATGTTTGTTGCATTACTTCAGTCTTATTGCATTGTTTGCTTGCATGAAATGAAAATGAAAAACGCGTAGAGAAATAAAAAAAATATTCAAAATTTAATATGCAATATTTTCCTTGGGCATGAATGGCAAAAAAAACATGACATCTTCCATACTTAATATTGAGATTTGTTGCAGTAAATTTTAAATAGAGGCTACTCTTTTCGACTCTATATTTGTAAATAAATTTTTAATTACCAAATGTCAGTAACATATCCTGCAAAAAACCTCCTATGTAATCCAGAAATGTCACAGGTATATTACAAAATTGTTTGCCTTGACAGACTAAGTATTTAGTTTATTAAACCTCTGTGTAATTTTTTAAATCATCATTTAGATGCAACATTTGCAAACGAGTTCAAATACCGTTGATCCAAGTGAGTTTTTATTTATATACAAAGCTTTATTAGCATAATATGATCCAAAGCTATAAAAGTACTAAGTAAACACATTAACATGTGAAAATCGCAGGATGCAGCAGAAAATAGACTTGCCTCCAACCCGCGGAAATTGAGGGCTATGCAGTCAGAGGGTTAAGGTGATGACTTGTTAAGTTTCTCCATTACAGCCAGAAAGTTATGTTTTGCTATACATTTTGTAATCTCAAAACCTTTACAGGACTTTGAAATTGGAAAAAGAATAGGTAAATTTGGAAATAATTTATGACCAATAAAAAGAAATTAGATTCGAAATACTTACTGAAGGAATTTTAATGAAATATTTTAAGTGAAATAATTTTTTAATACTTTTTTTGAAGTTGATCAATTTTTTGCCAAAAGTTTTGCCCGTAAATGTAACATTATTCTTATCCGATCGAATAGCAAATGATTCTTAAAAGAATCCTTCTAAAATTGCTTTTCCAGCGAACTACCAAGAACGGGAAATAATTCAAAACTTAGTATCTCTGTTATAATACCTAGAAAATTTTTCTGTCCTTTTTGGAATGGAGGTAAATTGAAAAGACTTTTATAATTGAAAGAGTCTATTCAATAACATATGCACTGATGCGTTTGATATTGATTTGCAATCTCTCTCTCTCTTTTGGAAAGTTTCATAACATTACATCTCTCATTTATGTCCGTGTCTTATCATTAAAAAACTGCTGAAGGTGCTGTTTGCAGCCCTCTAGAAAATTGAAATTTTCCCTTTAGCAAATATTTAGGAAACCGAAAAAAAGATTGTAATCTGAAGCTACAAAATCAGGATTATATGGAGGATGGGGCATCCAAGAAAAGCTCTAACAACTTCCACGAGGTGGCCAGATGTGGTTTAAGCCAATTTTGGGTTCTTATGGCCAATGGCTTGCTTCAAACTGTCCATTATATTTAACAAAATAAAATTGTTTAGTTAAGTAGGTAGCAGTTCTGAACAGACATCCCATCAGCAACAGATGGAAACTTTCTGAGATCGGATATTGAACTCTGACGTGGTTGATGGCAGCACGCTCGAATAACTTCATGACCAATTTCGCTCAACATTATTGCAAACGATCCATTTCTCATAGCTTGTTGTCATCTGTTTAAAAAATGAATCGTTTTCTTTGTGTTTGAGTAATATCTCCTGTGTGGAAATACTATCCATGTAAAATTTTCTCTGAATTTGTGGAGTATCCAAACACCAAACTGACTAACGATGCCATGGCGCATAAATGGCCGAGTTCAACTTTTCGCGTGTCTCTTCAATATTACGAGTGGTAATGCGATGGTTATTTATGATCAGGGCCTTAATTTTGTCATCATCAATTGCGGACCGGAGCGTTTCTGTATTAAATGTGAAATTTACCCCCATCTGAATTTCTTAAACCATTTGAACTTTGTTTTTTTTACTTATAGCATTGCATTCGCAAAAAACGGATATCTTTTTCGCTGCTTGAAAAACATTCTTGCCTTCGCAGTAGTTAAGCATAAAATGCCGAAAACGAACATTCCCGCTCTGGATGTTTATACTGCCTCTAAATAAATTCAATCAAGCCAAAGATGATAAGAAATCGACACAAACATTGGCGGTAACTCCATTTTTCATAAATATCTAATTAAATATTTTGATAACACCCTACCCAAACATCAAGTTGAAATGAAGGAGTCTGTCCCTACAGTCATAATTTCAAATCTATTTCAGCTGTGTGAGTAGAAAAAAATATTTAGACACTTTTTTTGTCTCTACGTCGACTTCTTCCTTTTCTAAAAGACTTTCTATAGGCTTAGTAAATTAAATCTATGCTTAACGGTGGAAAGAACTATGATTTTTCGTATATTTTAATTTTTCAAATATTGCAGCTGTTAGTGTTTTTTTATAATACTAGAAGATTTGTGCCCGTCTAAGACGGGCTTTTAACTTGCCAACCATATATCTCAGATCTGATTGTCACAGATTTATTAACGAAAGTTGTTGAAGAAAATTTTATGCAGATTGGCAGAGTGCTTAAGAAATTTAAAAAATGATGGGAAACAGAACTGTTGAATGAATTGACTTTCGTTTTTTCTTAGTAAAAACGATGCAGAATCCACTAACAGAAAGAAATGCATTACCAAATACAAAATAATAAAATGATGAATTGATGAATGGAAATATCTAAGTGAAAGGAGACTTTCTTTTTACCAAATAGAAAGAAATGCATTACCAAATACAAAATAATAAAATGATGAATTGATGAATGCAAATATCTAAGTGAAAGGAGACTTTTTTTTCAGTGTAAGAATGGTTAGAGAATATTCCTAAGACCATTGGGATAGAGAGACCTCAAAATACGGAACGCCCGAGTTTTTCTTCAAAAGATAAGTGAAATTCACTTCCCATCTCAAAATCCTGCTGAAAAAATGACAGCTGGCAATCTCCGAATTCTAAGAAACCCCTCCCTTGTTCCCCAAACCCATCCGGCCGCACCACTCTAACGAAGAAAGGACACTGTGGGTGTGAAATCAACCACACTGCGGCTGGTCTGAATCTCTTTTGCCACGTAGCCACGCCCACATTCCTGAGCGTTAGAGACATCGCACGGCTTTTATATTTTAGAAAATTAGACGATTCTTAAGCTGAAAATAAAATAAAATTAGCATAGTTTTCTCTCATTTAAATGATTACAAACTTTTTTTAAATAAAAAGTACAAGATTATTCCTGTAACGCAAGCGATACTTCTAAGTTCAGGTGATTCCAATCGTTACACATTTTGTTATATCTGATATTCTGGATAGCCGTTATGCTTATTCTCTTACCTATACTTAGTTATATAAAGGGGCTTAAACTCCTAAATACTTTTATTCAGATATAGATGAACATTATAATCATAAAGAATAAGCCATTCACATCACTGATGAATAACCGAGCCGCCACTGGTAACACGAGAACTGTGGCCTATTACCTAATGGCCATCGCCGGCTTCGCCACAGACCCTTCCCGTTGGGCGTAGACCCCTTCGTTAGAAATGGAGCCACTACAATGTCAACACCGTTACTATACCCTCCTTCTCAGGAAACCAGAATCAGGCGATTTCTCATTCATCTTTTCCTGGTGACCCTCTGGAGAGAGATGAACATTATAACCTTAACTTTAAACGAATTATCCCGTTCCTATCTTGGCTTTCGGGGTCATGCCATGGCCATCACCAACCCCCGAAAGCCAAGTCCCCTGGGTCCGACCCCTCCCGAAGGAGGTACGTGCTATCATCGTTCTGGGATCACTCGATCCCCACTATTACTGCATCCTCAGGCGAAGCGAGAAACTGCTTATTTATCCGGCGGCTTCTCACTCACGAACTCGTAGTGCCCCACTCCGCGGAGAGGGTTGAACATTATAAAATAAATATTAACCAAATTTATTGCAGAACATTGGACAAAACACTAAAAAATTCTTATGTTGTAACTTTGAAAATTTTATTATTGCAATATAAGTGTTAAATCTGTTGTGCAACGATTTGGAGTTGACTCGATTTTTTTTCATCGATCACGCTTATGTATCTGAGTTCATAGGACATAACGTAAAGTTTATTTTATTCTTTTGCCGAAAATCGGTATGTAATGGAATTGAAACGAACTGAAAGTTACTGCTATTATTTTGAATGTGACTATTTTTGTGCAAGGTTTGAATGATGGTAAGTTACTGATTCTATCAACGAACTAAAAGTATTACAGAAGGCATTCACAGGTAATTGTAACTACAATTGTTTATGGATCCACGGTGACAGGGATGTCAATATATTTTGCCGCAGTTTTTTCTTTTAAATTTACAAATGTTTTTTTACATTATTACAGCTTTCCATAAGACATATTATAAGATCCAATAAAAATGAAACACCATAAATTAAAAATGTCGATTACTTTTCAAAAAAAATTAATTCCTAAATGCAATTTTCTGAGAAGGAATCCTTCAACCCATATGTTTTCAGAAAGACCTAAATCAGCACGTAATTAGTTCATGAGCTTCAAAGATAGGAAATATGATTTAATGGACTATTTTTTGCTATGTATTTAGCCCTTAAAATACGTACCTCATTAACAGATTCATAAAATATACTATGTTGCAACGAAAATTTTCTTTACGTAATTATTAAACACCTAAATGCAACTTTCATGTCCCATTAACTTTCAACGATAAATTGGATGTTTTAATGTGTCTTTTGCAATCAAATTATCATATAAATTAAAGGTTTTACATTCAGTTAATGATTATTTTGAAAATCATCATCAGTCGAAACGACACTTCAAATGTTCTAATTGTCATTTTTTTCATATTCGGAATAAATTCGGAGTAATGATCGCAGCTTGAGTAATTTTATTCATTTTCTTATTAATCATAAAGTTAATGAAGATAACGGATTTTCTGATTTGTTTTACTTAGATGGGCAGAATTTTTTAAAAGAGTTTTTGTTTATGGTTTTTTAACGTTATCAATAAGTGCAAAGAAATAGCAGTAGCATTTGGAAACACGTTTGGCTAAGCTGCCAGCGAACAGAAAGAAATTAATTTAAATAAGATCGTTTGAATTTATTAATGGGCTTTGTAGAAATAAAAATAGCTGAAAGGCAGTTACTCAATTCCCATTACTGAAGCTATAATTATTTATGCTACTATTTCATTTAAAATTTTTATGATTTTTGAAATGTTATAAACTTTTAATATGTTTCGGGGCTAAGAATATGCAGATCTCTCATGATTTGCGTATTCTTCGATCAATTAATAATAATTCAGTTCTGACTTTAAAAAGAAAAATAAATAATCCAAAAAACTTAAATAAGGTTGTCTTAAACCTCTGTTTATTCACAGGTAAAGCTACAGAGAAATGTGATTAAGGGCATTCATTTCCGTTAAATATATTGTTAAATGATACACAGTGAGACTTGGTTAATGCGGATGTTCGTAACCCTTCAACAATTTGAATTTTTCTCTGGTCCTTTGAATTTTGACGAGTGATAAAATATCGTTCATAATTCAGATTTATTTTGTTTATTTCATAGTCAAAACTAAAAATTTTAAAAATGTCTTTATTTCTGTATTATTTTTATTAGTTAAATATGTAGATAGGTCGCGTTCTTAGTGATGGAAAGTGAATAATATTTAAGGCTCATAATTCACTCACGAATTTTACTACTCTACAATATTTTAATCTAAAAAGCAATAAACATTTTTCTTACATCTTTTTAAAAGCATTTTTTGCTTCTTAGTTTAAAGATTTACATTTAATTTTTGCACTCAGACTGTTATATTGTATTTTTAAAAATTACTTCCTCCTTGAAATTATTACTTTTAAAATCATTAAAATTTTTTATCAAAAATTTATAACTTTTTATGATAAAATTATTCACTGTTTATTTATCAGTTATGTACTTTTTTACTATTTGAACTGTTAAACATTGAAAGTAAATCTTTGCTGTTTTTCTTAAATTTAAAAATTTGCTTACTGTCTTTTGTACACATTTTTCATTAACTCAAATTTTGAAACAATCAAATTTTTACTCTTATCGCATTAGTTTCAAATGCCACTGAGCTATTTCCATCAATGTCCTTTCATTTTTTGTAAACATTTTTACTACACCTTTGAAAATGTACTTTTTTTATAATGATTGAATATAGAATAGAAAATATAGACAAGAAAAAAAATCACAAAATTATTTGAAAAGGAGAAGGGTCAATTCTCAACCATGAGATGGCGGAAATATTTTAGCTGTAACGATTTAGTTTTGAAGTATATGTTTGCTCTAGTGATACGAGCAAAAATTGAATGGATAATAACCAAGGGAGTGCTTGCATCAATTTCAAGATTGTTTCAGTGTATACACAGAATATCCGAGAATTCTACCGACAAAGGAATCATAATGTAAATTCTGGCAAACAATTTTATTGCAGGAAACCGGGGTTGCAGTCCATTTTTTCATTTAGAATATAGTAACACATGAAATTTATTGGTTTGTCAAGGAAACCACCCTACCAGCTGATTATGCATTTCAAAGTCTTAAAGCAGCTGCCTACTTGGTCGTCGTCCGGATTATCAGATAACTGGTTTGGGCCTGATTGATTACCTTTGATCAGATTTTCGTAGTTTCTTCCTTATTCATTTACTTATCTTTCTTCAACTTCTTCTT
>BGPR01000317.1:68115-107872 GCA_013235015.1 Araneus ventricosus
CATTAATTTAGTCCCAGAAAATAGTTCATGCAAAAGCGTTAAACGGTTTTCCTCTTTTATGTTTTAACTTTTCGTTTTCAGTCTGTGAACGATGTGTGAAGCATATTCTTTATTAAAAAATAAGGAATTTATTGTAGTAACACCACTGCGTATTTGCTAGACTTGTTTATTAGGTTTAATATCGCAAACCATCTACCCATACAACACCACTGCATCTCTTGTAGATCCTTCTCAAATGCTGAACCTGCTTTATTTTTTCATGTTTAAAAAAGTAATTCTCTGTAGTTTACAATTTGATTTGCATTTTAGATCAACAAGTTTATGTTCCTCTTTTCAATTTAGTATTTCTTGTTTCAATTTTGTTGAAATTTAGTTCAGAGGTAGTTCTTGCTGCCGGAGATACTGTGAATTCCACAGGGGAAAATGATATTATATGAGCGTAAACAATATGATTTTTTTTCTAATCTCTGTAGGAAAGCATTTTATTTATTATTGTTCTGGATGCGCTTTTCTTTGAAATATGAAATATTTAATCTTAAGTAGAATTTAGACGCATGCCATACATTTTTTTTGTAAGAAGGAGAAATGTTACGTTATTTATTTTCAGATACAAAAAAAAATCGCACTGAAAGAAGATGTCTTTTCATAAACAAACTTCTGACAAAATTTGAATTTCTTGAGATTAAATAAAATTGCTTCATTTTACTGTGTTTACCAATTCTCTTATTTCGTCGATCAGTAAGAATGATAAGTTTGGATATATATATTTATATCAAACAGCTTATTTCCTAAGTATGTTCTCTATGCACCCCCAGACCGTTTTGATTTACCGGGACCAAATTTGGCAAATATATGGATTAGCATCAGTGGGCGCTAATGCCCTAAAAATTCTTTTAAAATTCGAAATAGATTTTTATTTATTTAATATTAAGGCGTTAACCTGGGCGTTTTTTGCCTATTTTTGCGAATTTTCAGCATATATTAATTCTGGTTGAAGAACCTTAACTTTTAATATCATTTTAAATTACGGTATATCCCCCTTCTAATGAAAGCAATTTGAAGTTTATGTGTAAATTTTCCTGATTTTCTAACGATTTTTTAAAATTTTCGGAAACACCTTTCTTCTGCAAACTATTCACTTTGCACGAGATGAAATATTATGCTTTCATGTTTAATTTAGTAAATATCGGAAAAAGTCCTTTTGATTTTTTCTATCTTTTTTGTGTTTTGATGTTTCGTTTTGCAACGCATACTATTTTTGCAACATTTCGTGTATTCTAAAGATTTTTAAGTTTATATTTTTAATCAGCAAAGCCGTGTAAATTCTGTATAGTATAAATGTTCATTACAAAGTTATATTAATTATTGTACAGTATAATGTTTAAAAGATTAAAATAAATGTTCTTTACCCACATTTCTCTCATTTTCATTGAAAATGTATTGTTATAAGTTAATAAAAAGCTTAGATTTAATAGTTTTAATTCAAGTAGAAAGAATTTAAAGAATATTTACGTTTGTCGGTTAAGTTATTTATAATATTTGTAGGAAAAGAAACGGAGGAGGGGGGGGGGGGGGCTATGAAAAAATTCAGATCCCGAACAACGCCGGGTTATTAGCTTGTATTTAATAAGCAGGCAGTAAATAGTTGGATAGTGATAAAGATAATAGAAGCAATAAATAGTGCTATTGAATAATAATAATAATAACAACAGAACATTATAACATTATGATAACATGTAATATACTGAAATTTTTCATGGGAAATTAATATAAATACTTTCTCAGATCATAATTCACCACTTTTACAGTAAATAATTTTATACTATGCTTGCTTGTCTTCATAACAGACTCTTATCAAGAACTGGATCCTTACTTGCACTAATGGAAATGACAAAATGAAAAATGTACCTCCATGGAAATAACAAAAACTATTGAGCAACTCTAGAAGACAATAGAGCATTTATTTGATTATTTAACCACAAGTTCTATCGTCATCTATGGTATTAAATTAATTTTAGAAACGTTTTACATTATTTTCCAAGTATCAGTCTCTGCACTGTTGCTGAAATACTTTTAAAGAGTGAAGTATAAGGAAATGATGATCTTGCCAATAAAAGCTAAATTTTAAATTCATGCATTCTATGAAGAAATAAGTAATTTTATTCTAAAGAAAATCCGCTATCTACATTTCCATAAACGACGGTTATAACGAGCATTTAAACAACAAATTGCAATTTTTTAAAAAATTAACGAGAAATTTCTAAAAATTCTCTTCTATATCCCTGAATAATTAAAAACATACTGAAGTATTTTATCTCATAGAAAATCGGAATAACTATTTTGCAAATCAGAAAAATTCGAGAGTTATTTTGAAAGTAAATCAAAAGTACCTTTACCATTTGTTTCCGTTTAAGCCAATAATAATGATGAAATTCACTAGATGAAAATATTATTATTTCGCACGATATATGAAATGCAGTCACTTCAATACAGTTTATTCTAACTGAAGTTCGTGTAAACGTGTTTGTTTATACATCATAAACACACGAATTCACCCTACAAGATTTGAATTCATTAAAATTTGTCAACTCTCTCTGTCTCTTGAATTCATGAAAATCTCTCTCTCTCTGAGTAACAGTATACGTCATTTGCAAATTTGTTTCAATCCATAATGATTGGATGACGAACTACTTGACAAATATTTGCATTTCGCTGTTTTCCTATGTTGAATAAATTTGCATTTCTGCAATAAACATCTCTATATAAATTTGTGAGCGGCCCCTTGAACTTTAAATATTAATATATATCTGTAAGTTTTGCATATAGGATCGTGAAACATAGTTCATACACAGATGAATGTAAGAGGAACATTTCACTCATTGACAATTTTGCTCTACGGGGAACGTATAATTTTTTTTAAATTTTTTATATTCAACTTCCACATAAGCCAAAGTGTTTTCACACAAATTCCTACCTTGATTGATGAAACTGAAACTTTGTAATTAGAAGTATATGTCTAGATGCAATATTTAAGGAAATAAATGCTTGTTACACTTTTTTTGGGCACCCTGCGTATATATCGTTTCTAATCTTGAAAGATTTTGGAGATTTATTCCCCTACTTTTTTTCCCAACAATTAGCTTTCGCAGAGGTTTGGTGCCACAAATATAGATTAATGCGACATATCAGTTCTGAAGGCTGATAAGCATTTGATTGTTGGAATTCTATTTCTTGGTTGTCCTTTTTCGTAGTGTAATAGTCGTTAATCTAACTATCTTTTGTATTGCATTTGTATGATTATTGATAAGGTAACTTTATTTTAATTTTAATTTTTAGATTAATATATGTATATATTGAAAATATAACACATGTTTTGATTACTTTAAATACTTAACTATATATATATATATATACACTGAATAGTCAAAACATTATGACCACCTACTCAATAATGCGTTGCGCCCCCTTTGGCCTTCCAAACAGCTGCAACTCGCCTGGGCATAGATGCCACAAGTTTTTAGTACATGACTGGAGACAGGTTGTACCAAATGCCTAAGCAGCGGTCACGCAAAGTCGAGATATTCGGGCATGGTGGTGTTTGAGCTCTGACCTGCCGCTCCATGAAATCCCAAATGTGCTCTATCGGATTAAGATCCGCGAGTTATGTGGACAGGACATTAAGTGGAATTCATCAGTATGCTCCTCGAACCACTCCAACACAACCGAGCCTTGTGACTTAGGGCGTTGTCCCGCTGGAAGATTCCATTTCCATTTGGGAAGACAAACGTCATGTAATGATGCAACTAATCCGAAATGATGTTCAGATAGTTCTCAGCTTTCTTGGTCTGTTCTACCAAAACTACGGGTCCCAGAGCCGCCCATGAGAACTTCCCCCAAAGCACAAGACCGCCACCACCAGCCTGTGTATGGCCTGCTGTACAAGAGGGGGGCAACTGTTCGCCTGGCAGACGGCGTGATGAATTTGAAATCGGGATTCATCCGACCAGTCAACTCTCTTTCACTCATCCATGGTGCAGTCTCGATGTTCTCGGGCCCACTGTAGGCGTAGTTGACGATGATGCTTGGTAAACAGAGGCACACGAGTGGGACGTCTGCTGCACAGTCACATATCCAACAGTGTCCGCTGAACTGTGTGTTCCGAAACACTTGCGCTTGGACCTGCATTGTATCGGGCTGTCAGCTGAGCCACTGTCTGGCGCCGATTTTGCTTTACCAAGCGGGACAGTCTCCGACGTCCTTTTTCTTTGATGACGCGTGGATGACCAACACCTTGGCGTCTACTGCTGGAGTAACCGTAATTTATCCACTTTGCATGAATACTAACAACGTCAGATCTTGAACAACCTACCAGTCGTGCAGTTTCGGTGATACTCGTTCCGAGTCTTCGGGTCATTACGATCTGCCCTCAATTAAATTCGCTTAGGTCAGCAGCATTTCCCATCCTCGCAAAAGTAAGTGCAAGAATGATTACTTACCTTCTCCAACAGCAGTTAAATACCATTCTCAATTAACCACGTGCCCTCCACGTCATCCAGACGAGTTCATGAAAATGTGGGGATGGCCATAATGTTTTGGCTCGTCAGTATATATATATATATATATATACATATGTTAATAGTGTATATATATATATATATACACTATTAACAAAAATTCTATATCATGTTTCCAACAGAAATACTCTGCTTATCTTAGACCAGTTAGAAATTTTGCTCGAATATATCGTAAAGATTCTAAAGAATCCGAGAAAAGTAAATTACATTAAGTATTCACATGATGAATAAAAAATCTTGTTTTAGATTTCCTTTGTTTTATTTTGGTATGCAAAGCACATAAAAGGGAGGCACCTTGAAAATGATTTATATTCGTCAATAATGATTTTCTCTCAAAACAGCTTTCATATTTTAAGAGATAATTGGATTTTTTTACTCGGGAAATCTCAGACATTTAACCTTTGTAGAACTATTTAAGCATGAATTTACAATTCCAGGGAAACTATTTTATTTTCATGCATATGAAAGTTCACATCGTATAAATTTAAATTTTAAATGTATGATTATTATGTATGATGTATTTTTAAGAGAGAGTTTCATGGCATCTTATTTATATTTTATAAAATGTTTTCCACTGAAGACATTTTATTTTAAATATATCTCTATATTTCATTGAAAGTATCTGGTTAAGATTGATTTTAAGAATATTAATTGTTTATAAAACGGTTAATTTTCATTCCAATAATTTTATTGTAAGGGGAAAAGGGAAAAGTACAATAAATATCAATAAGATTTGTTGATGCTGACATAAGATGCAGAGATTTTGTCTGGAATATACGATTACGAAGAAGCAGGGGCGGATTTACACATTTCTTTGCCCTAGGCCAAAACATATTCTGCATCCCCTCCAGTCTCAAAAAGGCTAATATATAATTTTCAATTTAACTCTCTGATTCCTAAGACCATTGGAATAGAGGGAAGAAAAATACCGGAACACCAGAGTTCCTCTTTAAAAGATAAGGAAATCCACCTCCCCTTCAAAAACCACAATGACAACTGACACTCCCCGAATTCTAAGGGAAAAAAACCCTTTCCCCCATCTATCTGGGCTAGCCACTCTAACGAAGAAAGCCGCGGGTGAGAAATCAATCACACTTAACGAAAGGCGGTGGAAATCTCGCAGTGATATTCGGAACGTTTAGGACGGCCACCGTATTTTGTTCGAGGAGACGTTTGAGACGTTCTCGTATCGATAGAGTTAACATACAATAGTTTATATTTGAAACATATAAGCACTTAATACAATCTTTGTGATCTTTGAATCACATTAAATTTTACATTCAAAATTACACTACTTATGAAATAAAATAATAACGCCTACAAAAATACTCTACTTCTGGAAATCATCTGAAATACTTAATAGAATTTCTTAGTTCGCGCTTTTATCCGTAAATAGGTTTGAAAGGTCATTGAAGTAGACAGTCTTTTTTTTCTCTTTCAATGCAAATAATTCAATGCAAAATTTGTCAAAGGCAAGAGACTATAATGTACGTAGAAGACAAAAAAAATGTATAGCTCAATATGATTAATATAACGACTGTAAATTTTAAAAACATTATTTTATATTGGCCTTTGAAAATAATACTGAAAAATGCGTAAATATATGCTTATTTCTTATGTATATGCGCCCTCTGACAGCTGCACCCTAGGACATGGCCTAGGTTGGCCCTAAGGGAAATATGGCCATGTAAAGAAGCTTTCTAAATTCTAGTTTATTTTGGGTTTCGTACATTTTATTAAAAAGGATTGAAAGTAATTTATGACAAAATTAAATTTAACTCTCTCACACCGAGCGAGGCGGTTGTCTAAAAATTTACCCTTAACAGCGACGAAGGCCAGTCTGAGGCGTTTGGCTTCTTTTGAGGGGAGGTGAGGTTCTGAGATCGCTTAGGAGTTAAGTGAGGTAGGAGGTCCAATTATCCTCTCCAACTACAGCTCATTTACCTTAAAGGAAGGTTATAGCAAAGGGTGAGATAATGGGTAAATGACCACCCAGGTCGGGAGAGTCCAATTCATGTCGCTTTCTCTTCAAATTACCCGGTTTCAAAGGGGCTAGAAGAAAAATATCGCCTCGGGATTAAAGAGATAATCTCATCATTACAACTAGAAAAAATCTCAGAGGTTTATTCGACATGCTGAAAATAAATTTTTCTACTCAACACCAAAATATGATTCATTAAGCTAACGAAGCACTTCAAGCTAATGTCACATCAGGGTGTCCGGAAAAAGATTTCCTCTTCAACATTTAAAAGGAGCATCAAGCACACAAAATTCACAAAATGTAGTTATTTCATAAATCGCGAAAAGCCAAGAAATTACCTTGTTATAGTTAAGTCATTATGTCATTAGTCTAATTATAAAGTGAAGCTATCGATGCATCATTTTGCAAATATAAAAACATTCGAACATCTAATGAATTCCGATATGAGAAAGTATTTTTTCCCCGTAATTTTACGGTGTCTCAATGTAAATTTCATTCCCCATCGAAACTAAGCGATTACTCGGGTTTGTGGAGGTGACTTTTGGTATCAAGGCATCGTTATAAAATAACAGCTTTTTATTCTCATTTAACGATCATTTTTCAATTTTCTTGCTAATGGAAAATGGAATGTACAGCGATAAATGACAACGTTTCAAATTTTCAAAGCTGCAGTAATTTTTATGACTGTTTTATAATATATTTGTAATGACTCTGCCGTAAATGATTATAGCATGGGTAGTATAATTAATTTCTTCTGAATTTGGCAAATGAGCAAAGATAAAGAGTTTTCTGAATTCTTTATTTATTTAATTTACTTTTGCAATAATTTTAATTTATTTTCATGAATATTTACAGCATCAGAAATTTATTTCCAAATTGCTATCTCCGTTGTTTTGAATTACGACTTTTTAAAATCAGACTAGAATAGGGTGGACATGCTTTTCTTCGGTGAAGAGAAGTAACATAAATCAAATGTTTTCAAAATATTCGTGTTTTTATAATAAATCAAAAAGGAACAAAATTTTTATTGGGAATTTCACTGCTGTTTGTAAAAACTTCTAACGGGTGAAATGTATAGACTGAAAAAATCGAAAACAAAGAGCTAACCATGAAATTGGCATAGTAGAATATACACTTTATATATGTTTAAAACAATATTCACATATTTTGTTCATGTTTCCTAATCTAATGTCTCGAGCGATTTCATAGAATACTCTGGTAATCTTACTCCGGTTCATAATAATTATATTCATCTTTCAGTTCTTCAAAAGTGTACGAAATTATTTGTTTTCAATTTAATTCTACAGTCACCGGACAAAATCATGAAAAGCATCATTTAATACCGTGTAACTCCGCCTCTGGACTTGATAACGGCCTGGATTCGGTTAAGAAGCGAGCCCACAAAGATTTTGCAGGCACGTCGCATCCAGTTTAAGCCACTCGCTGAGGATTTGATCGCGCAAATCCGCCAAATTGCGGGGATGCTGATTTCGGCGTTTTACCCGCTGTTCCAACAGATCCCATAGATTTTCTCTGGGGTATAGCTCAGGTGATTTTGCAGGCCAAACGAGATGTAATAGGGTGTATAAGTGTTCATCAAACCAGTCACATATTCTTCTAGCCAGATGAACTCTACTGTTGTCATCTTGCAAGATAGTGGTAACAAGATCATACTCATCGTGCAATGTTGACTGAAACACAACACCTGATCATCCAGAATGTTAAAATAAACATGCTAGTTCATGTTCGTGGTCACTGCAGTGAGCGGGCCCAATAAGAAAAACACACCCAAAACATCACAGATCCACCTCTGGCTTGAACCTGACCTTGCACACATTCATTATGAAATGCTTCATTTGGCCTTCGGTGCACTTCACGACGTGTGTCGTTTGAATAAAGACAGAAACGTGATTCGTCAGACCATATTACATTCCGCCAGTCAGCTGCTGTCCACATTCGGTGTTTTCTAGACATTGAAGACGCGCAGCTTTATGTGCCTGAGAAAGCAATAGCCTCTTGCGAGGTACCCGACTCCAAATGCGCATTGCATATAGTTTCCAATGTTCAGTCGCTATGTTCAGTTCGCAATATACAGTTCCGTCGCAATGTACAGTTCGCAATGTCCTCTCGCTAACGGGTTGGAATGGACATTCATTCACTGACTGCAGCAATTCCTGTCCGGTTTGGAAGCGATTTTGATTCACAAGCCATGAAACTCGTCTCTGGTCCCTCTCAGTCAGGATCTTTTTCCGACCACAATTCTGACGTCGTGTTTCGTGGCCACGTGTATTACACCACTGCTTGTAGACACGTTGAATAGTCCGCTGCGAAGCACCAACAAATCCAGAAACTTCACTCACCGTATGGCCATGGGCATATGATTTCCCCTTTTTGTCACTCTGCCACATACTTACATTTATCTAACTTTATGAACAATTTCCGCTTGAAACAAAAATGTCTCACTGAACGCTACTGCCTTATGATGAAGCAGAGTCAGTGCATCACGTGAAAAAAATAAATATTTCAGTCAGGATTTTGCCGTATAACCTGGTGGTTCATTTATAAAATGTATTCTCTGTAAATGATTTGATAGACTTAATTTAAGAGCGCTGTAATTTATCTTTCTTGCTTTAATATTCAAAACTAGAAACCTTTTCAATAAGAATGTTTCAGTATTCAAACAAAGATATCAATCGCATTCCCGATAAATAACCACCAACTAAAAGGTTCGAAAGTACCATACAATGAAAAAAAATAAAATGCCGGAAAAAGGAAAGGAAAAAAAGGAATCACGTGTCACCAACCTTTTTGCGAAACTTTTTGGAAAATCATTTTCTCACAAGACACGCTACTATTTAATAAAGCATCCGCAGAAAGCCAGGGAACCTTATTCATTATCCATTAGATCTGAGAGAACACGCAAAGGAAGAAATGCAACAACAAATAAACCGATGGATTGGTGAATGTATTGCAAGTCGGCGAATTCTTCCAAATGAATAAAATAAATCCGATGATCCTTTCTCATAATGTATTTAAAGGTGATTAGTGTCGATTAATAAAATTATTTCTAATTAAGATAACACAATTATTGCACAATAGAAAATTTACTTGGATTAGTATAAAGGATGGTGGACGGAAAATGTGTTTATTTTCATGAAATGTTTTCTAGAATTAAATTGATGAAATCAAAATTAATTGGAAGATATTTTCAATAAGATTTTTTCAGTGTTCAAACAAAGGCGTTGTTGCATTCTCGATAAACAATGTAACTCCTATGTCTCCAACTTAAAGACTCGAAAGTACCGCAAAGAAAACAAACATGGAAACGTAGAACAAAGGAAAGGGAAAAAGATTCACGTGTAACCAACATTTTAGCGAAATATTTTGGCTAATCAATTTCTCTGAAGACACGCCACTATTTAATAAAACAGTCGCAGAAAGAAAGGGGAACTTTATTCATTATCCGTTAGATCTGAGAGAACACGCGAAAGAGAAGAAATGCAACAACAAATAAACCGACGGTTGGGTAAATGTGTTAAAGACGGAGAATAAGAAATCCTATGATCCTCCCTCATATTTAAAGTTGATTAACGTCAATTAGTAAAATTATTGCTAATTAAGGTAACGTAATTATTGCACGATGGATATTTTACGTGTACTGATAATTCTATTTTGTTTCATCAGAACCTTTACCAGAATTCATTTAATTAAATTAGAGGTCTTTGCTGTCTAATGATAATCTAATGACCTTTAATAAAAAGTTGTGATTTAATTATCACAATAGTGCTAAAATTTTAATCTAATAATATTTGAAATTACGTTTAATGATTTCAAACATGATTTTAATAGAGCTTCGAAAAGAACATAAGGTTTGATATATTTTTATGATATAAGGTTAGATGATAATTGTATTTGAAATATGGAAATTGCCCAAGAATTTTCAAAACTTCTAAAACGTGAACATAAATTAAACATGGGTCAGTTGATTAAAAAGTGTATCATACGATTTTGCTTTTTTCAGAGATATTACAGTATTCTTTGGAAAATGAATGAAAAGTTTTCTGCCAAACTTTCTTCTGCACAAAATACTCTTACATTACATTTGTTATAGATTTATGTGATATTATGTGCATATTTGACATCTGTTATTATTAAATATATAAAATATTGAGTACCTGGGAAACTGCTCTGATTTGAAAACATACATTTTTGGCAATAATTGAAGTACACTATCATTTCACATTATCTGATTACTAATTTAAAAGAGGTAAATGTTTTCTACCTCTTTTCAATATCTGGCGTTTAATATCTCGAGTCAATTTTTTAAAATTTGCTTTAATGACACTACAAATAATTTCAATTTCAAATAATAAAACAATTATAAAGAACTGAAGTTGATTCCGAAAAGAACAAAATAGTTTCAAATTCGGCTTTGGATGATCATCTTGGTAACAAAACACACAGTGAACAAAATACATTCTAAGTATAAAAAATAGAGAATTTTCAACAGACAGAATTAAATCTCTGTAATACATCTTACTACATCCATTTCCCAGAAGATAAAAGAGAGAATATTTTTATTGGAAAACTGACTTAAAGGTAATCAATTAAACACAAGTCAAACAAAAGCCTCTTTTTAACAACGAGTTTCATTTAAGAGCTCCATTTCGTTTGCTGAGATTTACAGGTGGAAATGATAGATATATAAATCTCAAAATCCATTTGTTTTCGAATTTCATTCGATTGATAATCTTCCAACTCACGAAGAACAGAAATCGGTGGCAAAGTTATAGCAAAACAGTCTTTCTGATGATTCTCTTAAATATGAAAAAATCAATAAATCAAAACTTTGTAAAATTTGAATGATATCTCTCAAAAAATAAGTAACATTTCGAATGTTATAGGCGAATATTTTTCAATACACTACCATGAAATCATTATGTCTGCTTAGATATCAATCTAGTAGCAGGATGGACGGGAATTAAAAATTTAATGGAAAATCTTCTACAAAAATTTTGAATCTTTGTGGTTCTTTTTACAACGCGTTATTTTTTTTAAATTTATGATTCTGAAACAACCAGTTAGTATTCCATATTGATTAAGCTTTCTTCTTTAAGCTACAAATAATATAAAGGGGCCTGAAAATCTTTGTCATTAAAATACTAGAATAATTTTTAAACTTTTAAAATACATTCAAATAAATATGCTGAGAAAATTACTGGAAACAATGAGCCATCTTTTGTATTCTGCCTCTTCATTTATCTTATCAAACAATGCAGAATTTTACGTAGGATTTTATTAACATTTGCTAGAATTGTTTGTTTTGGAATTTTCTTTAATATTTATGCTTGTTATGAAATAAAACTTTTTAAATATTAAACCGAACTCGCGAAGAAATAATTTCTCGACATCCATTCAATTCCAGCTTCGTATTATAGATTTCTAACTTTGAAACGAGCACAAGATAAAAAAAAGTGTATTTAATTAAAGGATGAACATAATTTTGTCTTGCTATAGAAAAATAGCAACTGATTGACAAGCTTGGATTTTTCTTTTTCTTCTGACCAAAAATAGAGTAAGTTCAAAAAGTATACTTTTGAGAGTTCTACTGACGAATTATTTTAGATGTGTATGAAATTTACTTACATAGCATAAAAGTTGAATGATGAGTAGGGTAAAGTGGGGTAAAACCGGGTACCTAAGAATCGCAGGCTTCTGGAGCTAAACTATTCGACACAGAGCTTATCAAATATTATTAAAATATTCATTGTACAATACATCTGAGTACAATATATCTTTCCAAAAACCCATAGTTTCACTACTGTTTTATCAAAGTCAAACCACCTTCTTTTACTCCCCTTCACCACCCATCCGGTCCCTTTCCACTAGTGGGATAAAACCGGGTGCACATGTTAATTTTATGGGAAATCAGGAAAAATAGATTTTCAGTGGAAGATTCAGTGGCAGACATTTTTATTTTATATGACAATTTAAGAACATTAGTTACAAAATACACATGTACGGCAGTTGTCTTCTTCCTCCGCACCACAGCAGCTTTCGATAGCCCAGCTAAGACAGTTTCTACACTGGATCCACCCTTCTCATTTATTTAAATTAGAAAATACATCATTAAAATATAAAAAATAGCGTCTGTGATGTGTTTTTATAGTCTTCCTCGGAAGAATCATCGATACTGTCTGGCCCGGTCTTACGCAACTTGGCATACCCGGTTTTACCCGAAGTGCAGAGGTTATTAAAAACGAAATAGAACCGTGAAACTATTGAGCTAAATTCCCATTATTTGATAACATATCAATCCTTTGTAATCGTATAATAATCTGGATTAAATATAGTTTTTATAACTGCAATGATAATTAAATAAGGATAGTTTTAAAAAAAGAAAATTAGGGAGTTGACGACTAAAAGCAAATACATCTTCACTGACTCAGTGGATTCAACAGCAACAACACGGCCACTATGACCGTTTCTTCTTCTTGACTAGTTCAGTGTAATTCAGAATCTGTCCGCAAGAAATGAGAACTAAATAGCGTCAGAATCAAGGTACCCGGTTTTACCCCACTCTTCCCTATTCGTATTCGTCAATCAAGTAAGGACATAAAATTATTTAATAAAAATAAAGCCACATCTACATTTTCAATGAAAACATTCCAACTAACACCATATGACATACGAATTTCGGTTGCTTTGTTTCGGTAGATCAAAAAGTCAAGGCAGTTTTCATATAACATTTTTATTTCTATCCAAGAATATGAACCACACTATTCGACATATTCCCCCTGCAAGACAATACACGGTTGAAATCGCACAGTCAGTTTCTATATTCCGCTTCATTGAGAAGTTTTTGTGTTACTCGTGCGATTGAAAATGAAATGTTTTAGTGATAGAACTATTCGGAAAAATACATTTCTTTCTGCAAGAAACAACAAAATGCTTTGCTCATTGTATCAGACACCCAAGAAAATAAAGATCATTTTGATTATTTAGCTTTTTGGCGCTCTGGCAAATCGATAACCACGTTTCAGGATTTGCAGAGTTCTTATCTGTTCCCATTTGTGTGTGATATCAGTTGGAACATTACCAAGAACTATATCATTTCTAACGCAGTGATAATGAACACTTTCCCAAGTTCTAATATCTCCGGATCTATTACTAAAATCTCTTTTTCAGGCAGTTCTGAGCATTTGCTTCCCATTAGTCATTCATTCGTTGGTGTGCTAGTTTAATATATTTTAGACCTCTTTCAGCTAAGGAGATTTGCCATTTCATTTCACATAAACATAATTTGTCAAGAAGGAGACAGAAAAATACCAGGCAGTTTTTTACATGAATTTTTCTTACTCATTGTTATGAATTGTGTACTTAATATAATAGGTATTTTGAAATGTATTGTAAGAGACTGATAAAGAAATCAAATGTATAGCAGTTGAAAGAAACGCTCGGAAAGGCTAGAATTCAATGAATATTTTAATTTTTTTCTCTGTTAGAAATCATTTTAGCAAAGCATGCCTTTGAAATATATTTTTCTCGTAATGACAGAATTTGTAAAATCAGAAAGAAACGAACTTCCGTCATAAAAATCCCGTATAGTATTTTTATTTTGTAAACATATATTATTATAAACTCGCGTGAATATATTAATTTTACATCTTGGCCAATAAAGACACAGCTTTCATGAGTTTTTCCTCCGTGTGTGGTTAAGCTGTTTTTAACTGTAAGAAAAAAAATGGAAGAAGTTATGATCAATATCTAATGAGTGACGATGTCATTGATGCAAGATGATTTTTAATGATAAAACAAAGTCAGATTGAATTCCATTTATTTTTCAGTTAATTCTGCAGCAAATGGAATTAAAATCAAAAGAAAGTAATTATTAATCCATTTTCTTTGTTCAGAATGGGCATTTGCATAATTATTTGCATCTAATTTTATAAACCTTCTTTGCATTTTTCTTAAAGGCACATGGTGTGAAGCATTGCAAATACTAGATGTGAACATCAGGGCAAGCTCTACTTGATCCTGCCAAAGATATAACCGTAGGTTTCTGAAAAAAATCTTATAGTTTTGTATGGGAATTTTTTAGATGAGAATCTAGTAGAGTTAAAAGTGAAACTCATTTAAATTATTGCTACTTGTCCGCAGCGTTTAGTTTCACAATATAGAAGACATTATCCTACAAATACCTTCCATGACTGGAATTTTGATTATATATACATATATTTACAAGCATTTAGTATCGTTAACATAATGCCGTAGTTTTTAAATAATCGCTTGCAATTGAAGTATTTTATATCTCTATATGTCTAAAAGAGCAATATTTTATAAGTATGTATGTTCGTTGTTTCGTTCTTTATACACGCCAGACCGTATGACATACTAAATCCATTTTCACACGGTGATGGATTACAACAAGATGGATCTAACGCCGTAATTTTTTTATATTCAAATTAGATTTTTATTAATTTAAAATTAAGTTGGAAATTCGGCCATTCTATTTTTCTTATTTTCTTATGGATTAGAACAAGATGGATCTAACGCCGTAATTTTTTTATATTCAAATTAGATTTTTATTAATTTAAAATTAAGTTGGAAATTCGGCCATTCTATTTTTCTTATTTTCATTTTTCTTTATTATTATTCAAATACGCCGCAAGAAGAAAGTTATGTTTGCGTGTTTAATTTATCAGTTCTTGGATTTTTAAAAATTTATCTTTGTATATTATTCTTTTTGAGTCGTATTAAAGGAAGTATTTTTTGCATTTTTTCCCTTAATTTTATTTTATTTATTTCTCTTGATACATTATTCTTTTTGCATTAAAAGAATAGTGTGAAAGTGAAAATCACTGACATTATACGTTGCAATATAAAACATCAAAAGGCAAAGAGAGAGGGAGAGAAAATGCCAGAGAACGATTTTTTCCCGATGTTTGTAAATTAAAACAAGGTAGTTCGCGTTTTGGCGTTCTGTCCTGTATTAAAAGAAGTTAGTTGTATTTTTTATTCGTTTATTTTTTATTTCGTTTTATTTTTATACAAGTTATATTATACAAGACAAAATATTATCAGTCATTTTAATAAAATCATGTCTGTACATCGAGTAAATACCTCTTTCTTATTTTTGTTTGGTTGGTTTCCCCTTTTTTTTCTTAAATAAAATTCCCGTGTCTTGACCATCAAACCTTTGAGTGACCTATCTGATCACCGGTACGGGGGTAAGAGACGGCGTTCTGTCCTGTATTAAAAGAAGTTAGTTGTATTTTTTATTTGTTTATTTTTATTTCGTTTTATTTTTATACAGGATATATTATGCATGACAAAATATTATACTACCTTGTTTTAATTTACAAACATCGGAAAAAATTGTTTTCTGGCAGTTTCTCTCTCTCTCTCTTTTTGCCTTTTGATGTTTTGTATTGCAACATATAATTTAATTAGGATTTTGCCTTTCTGAAGATTTTTTAAGTTAAAATTTTTAATGAAAAACGGCGGGAAAATTCTGTATAATATAATTGTTCATTCTGAAGTTGTATTAATAATTCTACGGTATATTGTTTAAAAGTTTAGAATAAATTTTCTTTCTCCACACTTTTCGCGTTAAGATAATAAAAAGCTAGAATTGAATGTTTTAATTTAACAAGAAAGGATTCAAAAGAGATTTGCGTCTGTTGGGGAAGGTTATTGAGAATATTTGTAACGAAAAGAATAAAGGAGACGGGCATATGAAAAAAATATGGATCCCGAGCAACTTCAGGTTATCATAGTGTAAAAGCAACCACTTCCGTTCATGTCCCATACCGTGGTCATCGCTTGCGCATTTAGAGATAATCGTGTTGCATTAACGGCACGCAAACTTGTGACTGGCACTAAGGTTAATTGGAGCCTACGGTAAGGGCAAGTGGACAATGTCCATTGGACATATTACCAGGATGCATTTGGGATTTCAGTGTTTTATAAAATATTTAACCAATTTAAAGAATGCTTAGAAACAAAATACATTATCTTTCATACAATGTTTTAAACTGTTCTCATGGTGTTACACTGCAAATGCAGTCAACAACTATCGATATTGAAATGTCTATTGATTTTGTTATTGTTGTCGCATTTCATCACAACAATTCAAATATCACATATATTTACGCGCCATTTTAAAAATCAATTTTTTAATACACACTACCAGCGAACAAACTCTAGACTTTTTACCAATGACCTTCTCATTTCTGGTGGTACAGTAAAAAATTCAAAGCATTTGATGACATTTTCTGGTATCTCTTAGAAACGTTACAATGGTTCGAGATAAATGACAATGTAACGCCAATTAATCAATTAATTTTATGTTGCTTCTTTTGGCGAGAAATCGTCAGACATTTCCAGGTTTTCCGTCGTTTACGCGCCACTTTCACCTTGCTGATCCGCCTTAGCTCATTAGTATCTGCTTAGAACGTCATCACTGGTTTATTAATGCGATGTAACGCAGAAACCTAGGACGATATTAAAGGAGTGCAACTGTAGCAAAACGAGTACGTTCCTTCCATTAGGGTCTCAGGAAGGAAATTGATTCACACTCCAAAACGCCACAAAACATGGAATGGGAGATGCTCTATGTCTTGGTAACTACATATGTTAAGAACATAACTAATATCTTATTTTAGAGATAAAGGATAACAACAGAAGTTACAAAAAAATCTACTTAAACTTAAAAACTTACGAGAAACTTCGAGAAACAAAAGAGTCACACGAGTAAAGTAGTCCTATGCCTTTAACATCAGCGGCTGTTTGAAAAGACAGCCTCCTGTCATTTTTTTTTTCATAACCTCGTGATCTTCATACGGCAACATTAAAAAAATAAAGCCTTATAAACCTTGTCACTACCATTTACAGTTGAAAAACCACATACAATCATTTTAAAGGCTTTTGAAATGCAACAAAAATAATATATGGTATAAATATTAATAAAAAATACAACATTCCGTACTAATATTTATAATTATAAATATTTTGATTCTGAGTACTTCAGTCACGCATGTAGCCAAATTCTTAGTAAAGAAATTAAAAAAAAAATTACTGAGCAAATGACGAATTCTTTTATGTCAAAAGGAAAATGAAATGACCAAACCCATCAGTTACATCACTACATACGAGCATCTTATCTGCCCGAATTATTCAAAATTCTTTTCGAACAGCTGCTTTTGAATCAAAATGGCACCGAAAAGTTCAAAGGAAATTGGATGCAACTGGCATTATTTTCAGGATTCCAAGCTTTTACCCTTTCGAAGACAATATTGACGTTTCACGTCAACTTCTAAAGGGCTCATCCATCATTTTCAAATGACAAAGACGAACGGCTGAAATTTAGAAAACAAAAGGATTCCTTCTTTTTCTTGAATAGAAAGTTTCATTTCTTTCCCTCGTGTAGTTTAATAAGAAGGGAAAATTGCTTTCCGTTTCTAGATACAGTAAAACATGTTTATAACGATATTGTAGGGACCGAAAAAATATATTGTTATACACAGGTTATCGTTACAGGTAGTTAGAGGATTTGCACATCCATTGTTGGGTGTATTTATATTTCTACTAATAACAAAGGTTGATGTTTGCGTCTGTCTGTCTGTCTGTGTGTTGGCCCTCTACAGGTCAGCACGCTGGGCTTAGAGCTCTTAAATTAGGCACAAATATACTTTGGAGGGTGAGAATGTGCACCTCGGAGCCTTTTGTGGAAATTTTAATTAATTAAAAATCAAGCGAATTTTTGGCATTTGTCCTTAATAACTTCCGAAATTATTACAGCACAAAAATCATTTTTACACGTTCTGAAAGTGCAAAACATTATCTTTCCAATGATATCGATTAAATTGCCGTACAATGTTTTCTCGAATTTTGATAAATTTTTAAAATATTTTTTGGCATAATTTAGAACAATACTTTTCATTGTTGCAACGCAACTCAAATTGTTTCTGTTCTTCAAACAAATTTTTAATTGCATATTCCTCTTTCATTGTTGTAATCTGAGATAATAACCTAATACATTTTGCTTTCATATTTTATTTCATCAAAATTTTTGTGATATCTGTAAACAAGGCTCTCCGAGATATTGCTATGATTACTTTAAGAAATATATCCATTAAGCTATATGGTTAAGCAGTTAATTTTCTGTCCCTTCTTGCAGAGGATATAGAGCTATTTTTATATATTTATAGCAAACCTTGATTATAATTTTCATTACTGGCCAATGAAACCACCTTTCTAAGAATTCTCCTATTATAATATATGAGAGATATGAAAAGAAAAAAATTTATTCTAACTTTTCAAACGAACCTCATTTTTATACATAAATAGAGTAGTAATTATCAATTTTATTCTTCCTCTCAAAGGGCCACATCGTAATAAGTGCTAAAGTAATTGGGATGCTCACTTGTTTCAATACTGAAGGACAAGATATTAAAACACTTTTAAGAAAAATTAGATTACATTTGTTAATTTCAATAGTTATTAAAAAGGAAATTAGAAAAAAATATTTTAATTATAGAAGCATTCTATCACACAAACAGTGAAGTCTTTCATGTATCTTCCTTTTCCTAACGATTAAGCCAAATGGTTATAAAAAAGAAGCTCTTCATGTGAAAATAACATTTAATTAATGAATGAAACAATGAAATGTGAATTCTGAGATCGTTTAACTTTAATCTTACATAACTCCCAGCATTTTTATAATCAAAAAATTTATACACAAAGGAAGTTGCTTCCAAAAAAATATAAAAGATGCAGTTTTTTAAACTTCAGAAATGGCATAAAAAGTTGCTTAGACTAGATGAAAAGAAATTCTTATAACTGAAAAAAATAAACTAGTTCATGCTCCTATTTTTTAACAAAAAATATATTTCGAAAATAATTGTAAACACAATATAAAGCATTCATGTCAAACGCTACATAATTGAAACAGAGGGAATAAAAGAGAAAACATTTTTTTCCCGAATGTGGCTAAGATAATTTGAAAAACATTGAGTAAATAAATACTTTTTTGAATATTTCATATTCCTTGTCAATTTTAAGTCATTAGCATGTGTAATGGAAAAAATTACTTTCATGCATTTATCGTATTTCATCTTTTTGTGTTATTCAGGAATTTTGTCTGAAATCGGCTTCATATAGGAAATAAAACAAGTAATAGCTCTTAAGAAAACTTATGCTTCATGGTATATTTTTCAGCAAGCAATTGCATTATGCTTATAAGAGTAGAAAAGAAATTGCAACAAGTGGCAACAACATTCTTTCCATGTCATGTTTTTAAACCGATATTATTCAATTTTCCGAAATTTCATTTGCAAATTTTTATACGTTCATCAGTTTGTTCTCATCATTAGAATTATGCATTATATACAGTAACTTATACCATTATATTGCTCTAACAAATCGTGTTATTCGAACAAATTCATCATATGAATCATTGGTAAAGTAAAATGGCATCTGAAAATCTGTTATTTCCATTTCGGAGTAGTAATTAACTGAAGCAATTATCTATTCCAAATGTTCCAGAGTTCATTTTCGGTTATTCAGAAGAAGATAGATCCTTCAAGAGAAAGTAGGGTGCCCAAAATTGGGACGATTCTGACAACTTCTCTTGCACCATTAGTGGTTGTTAACTGCCAAATTAGATTGCTCTCCAGATCAATACCATTGTTCATGAAAATTGGTGAAAAGAGGAAACAACTGAAATATATTGGTGTCCCATCCCTGAAAGAAATCGTCCATTCGTCACTAAAGACCATTCCTGAAAGAATCATACATTCGTCACTTCATTCACTTAGACACTAGTTCACATTTCACCTTCACACAAACAGTTGAATTAAAGTTGATTAAAGGGGAATAAAGAGGTTCATGAAAGCTTATTTAAATGCTTATGCTATGTTTCTAAATTCGTGGAATATCCCATAATCCGTCATTTCGCTTATTCTAATAAAATGCATGAATAATTACAAATAAGGGTATTTCGCAATCGGGGTATGTGTGTTGCAGTGAATGGAATTATTTCATAGTGATTGTGACTCTGTTTGATTTGACGATCATAATAAAAACAAGCTTTTGTGTTTGGTAACTCTTTCATCTTTTCAAAATGTTCACATGTACGCCATATAAACAGGAATTGATTTTAAGCAAACAATTAAAGTTAAAGAAATTATTTAACATACTTTTCTTGTTGTTGCTTCTTGATACAAAAGTATATTCTAGTACAGTGTTCGTCAAAACAGAATTTTTCTCAGTGCGTCTGAAGAACGTTTTGTTACCATACAATACCTCATACTAAAAGACTGTAGTCTTCTCAATATTTTTGGATTAAAATTCAAAGACTGTAATTCCATCGGAATGTACAATAGGAGAGTTCTGCCGTCTGCAATCTAGAAGAACAGAAAGGAAAAGATCGAGTTAAGCTATTCATTGAGCACCATATTAATTATCATTTCATGTTCAGGAACGTTTAAAGAGTGAACGAAAACTTTAAATTCTCCCTAAAATGTTCCTAAGAATGGGCCCATTAAACTTATATGCTAAGCAGAAGAGGGCGACTGTTTGCTAAGCGAAAATCAATTCTTCGCAAAAGAGGGAAGATATGTCACTCATGGATGGAACTCCCCTGCTCTCAGCTGCTGGGCTTTAATGGCTTTATTAACGACTTGGCATCTTATCGGAAGTTGATTCATCTAGTCAGACTCGGCCCTCGACTTCGTTTCAGAGAACACAACTTTTAATTTTACACCACAGTATACCCCCGAACTCGGAGCCAGGACGGCTCCCTGTCGGTTGGGTAGGTATATATGGACCTTTATTGATGCTCATAAAAAAGAAAGAACAAATACAAACTTATTTAGCAGTTACATCTTCATGACAGAGTCGAAGATGTATACTGTTTGATATCAAGTTTTTTAACATTTTGTATAAAACTTCATGGAAACAAGTAACACGACAAAAAAACAATACAGTGATAGGCTAGTAATAGATATTACATAAGTGTTTAACCGTTGTTTCTTCATTACGAATTCGAAGACTTTCTTGTTTGATTTCAATTTGTTAAATACTTTCTAGAGCATAAAATATTATATATTATGCAGAGTAAATAATATCATCATGAATGTTATGACAAATTAGGCTATTGTTATGTAACATGTGTTCTCCTGGAAAAATGTTGACGGAAAACAATGAGAATTTTCTTCGGTTTCAACGAATTGTCTGGAATTTCGGAGTTCAGAATGTCTTAGAATTTAGGAGTTCAGAATTTATTTTAAAGGTATCTGGACCCCTTTTGTAATATCACCAGAAAAATTTGGAAGGGTGAGTTATGCGTGTTTCTGTCAAAAATAGAAAGAACTGTTTCTGAACATTGAAATTCAAAAATTAAAATATTTTTTCACAGATGTTTCTATAACCAAATTTTCATCTATATTCCATTCTAGTCACCTACAATCTGGTCACTATTTAACTGCGATTTTTTTTATCACATATCTTTTCAGATATTATCGAGGATCATTTAATAATTATTCCACACACTTGAAAAAGAATTTGGATGTCACTTGACACTTGTCTGATAACTTGTAACGAGATATCTGCAGTCCATTCTAATCACAAACATTCTAGTACCTGTTTAACTGCGATCTTCTCAATTACACCTCCTTTCAGATATTTTACAGATTATTTACCGATTGTTCTACTCACTTAAAAAGAATTCGGATGTCTTTTAATATTTTTCTCGTAACTTGTGAAGAGATATCACTTGTATTTAGAGTCCGTTCACCCGCATTTCATAACATTTGGTGTCGGTTCAGAATGACTAGATAGGTGACAATTCATTAAGAATATGACCATTCGTTAACACACTTGCTGCCATCTAAGAGAATACTCGAAGTTAGCTAACAGGATTTTCTCATCATACAGGAGAAAACTCATAACTTGTAATCCTTGCCAGCAACGAAATTACTAGTTTCTGGCCAAAACAGTATTGCCGCAATCAATGTGTGCTGTTTATTAGTATAGGGTGTGTAAAAAAGGATTAAATAACACTCAATTCATTGATTTATTTACAAAATAAAATATCTGTGCGAAACGGGAGCATAAAATACATTCGCTTGTCTGCGGGATATTTCCGTAGCTGACGTATTAAAGAATTGCCTTATTTGACAATTATGATCATAAGTCATTCTTTATGTTTATACTAGCTGTTACCTGCGACTTTGTGCGCGAAGAATTTGAATTGCTACTTTTTTTAAATTCACGAATGTAAATGTTTCGTTATATATATAAAAAGGGGAAATCAAAAGTTCTGACGGTTGATAATACATAATTGGACGACTAATTTAATTCTCTGTTACTGTAAATTACGTTATTGTACTCAATGGTATCATCTTCTCTTTGGAATATATCATCCACCATGCTATATATCATCTGCTTCTACTGTTTAAAAGATTATATAAGACAAAATATACCTTCCTATATTCTAAAAACTCTGACAACCATATCATATACGTCAACGGACGATCCTGGTTTGTTTATTTTGGATTCATAGACCGTTTTCCTGTAACCTTCCGATTTAAGCAATCGCCAAATCTATTTGGCAACTGTATCAAGCGCCAAGCTCGAATTAGTTCTTTCTTTAGTAAAAAAAAAATTGAATTCCGTGTTCTTTGGGTTTGTGTAATCCTTTCTATTTAAATCGGTTAGAAACAGCTCTTAAAGCATTAAAAATCGAAACGGAACTATTGTAATTAGCTAAATCGTTTGGTTACAAATTTAATCGCCAAAAAGTTCTTGGATGTCGATGAAAAGAGCGATAAAGAATAATTTTGGCAACCTTTCCACTAAATTAGGCTCTTATTTTAAGTAAACATTGAACGATATTTTCATTTAGTTATACTTAACTTTAGTTTTTAAATTTTAATCTAAAAACTCTTGGACTATATTATATGTACCATTAGATTTCTGTTCCGGCGTTTATTTTTCAGTTATTATTCCAGAGATTATTTCTTTTCTCAGCAAGATCACGTGATGCATGACTTTAAAAATAAGTTATACCACATGCTTGCGCTTTTCTGAAGGATCACGTGACATTTCATTTTGTTTACGCATTCCTTAAAGATCACGTGACAGTTGATTGAAAAATAAAGTGATAATCTTCATCGCAAATCGCTTGTTAATTATTTAATTGTTATATGTAATCAAAAATAATGAATTTAACATGATGTCACCTACCCAATGTTCGTTCCTGGGTTCCAAGCTACAACTCTGCCAATTTTCATCCAAATCGGTTTGGTAGTTTTGCCGTGAATGCGTAACAAACAGACAGACACACTTTCGCATTTATTATATTATATGGATATTTATAAAAATAAGCAAAATTTTCAGAAATAAATGTGAATTAATTCAAAGTCTAACCGTTGCCTAGCAACGGAGTAGCTATAAATCTTCGTTATTTCAAAATCGTCTGCACGCATTTAAAAATTTTGGAACTTTTAAAAATTAATAATAATCGAAGGGAAAATGTCAGAAAAATGAAATTGGTATCATTGAAAAGGTAAAAATTTGAACTTTAAGATGGTATAAAAATAAGTTTTGTCGGTCAGTTTGCTCCGAAGTTACGGCGGAAAAACGGTTTCGGTTAATTTCTAATTAACTGACTGTTTAATTAACTTTTGGACTTAGAAAAGTTCATAAGTGTCTTCCCCTTGTCTTAAATGATAAGTGTACAAAATTTGGTTGAAAACCGTCCATTGGTTTAGGAGGAGATGTGGAACATAGCCACATACCCACATACATATCCACATACCCACAATGATTTTTATTTATATTAAGATATATTAAAAAAATAAATTAACTTTAAAGAGCAGAAATATGCAACACCAATCTATGCATGTGGGATTAGTCTCAATATGTGTCTTGTCAAGAAATATATTAAGATTGGTTATAAAGGAATAATCACACTTTCAAGTATCTGAAGGTGAAGCTACTTTTCGAAGAATGCAACTGACAGAATTGAACTTATACCTGTAAATAAATTGAGTGCATTTTTATTTTGATCGCAGGATCTTCTAAGTTAGTCCTCAATTGAAACACATCAAGGTGACTGAAAATCTGAAGACAACTTTCTCTCGGTTATGAAAAATTATTTTTCATAAACGATATCAGACAACTCCTGTTCTTTTTATAATACACGAGACTTATCCAGAAGAATCTTGTGGTTAAGAAATATAAAATTTCTCTGATTTTGACGCAACCTGGAATGATTTCATAATTTAAGGTATAATTAATTTTAAGTGCTCTATCTCGTGTGGTTTTTTGCTAATATTTCTTCTTTAACTGTGAAGTTGAAGAAAATGAAAATTATATTCTATATCAGATAAAAAATTGTTAGATAAGTATGTTATAAAATAAAGTGTTAATTAGTTGAAGATTGGTGGCCTACACCTGCTTTAAGAAACTTTTACTCTCGAATCAGCTGAAATGTACAATGTATGCAGTGATCCAATTTTTTAATGCTTTGTTTTAACAAGAGACAATATGTTTCCTAATAGAAAAATACAGAGAAATATCTCTAAGTTATGAAGAAATACTGCAATATGTCAATTGTTTCTATTTATAAAAGCGCATTAAACAATAAGGCTATATTTCGAATAAAACGTAGAAATCTTTGAATTTTTATGATATTAACATCATTCAGATTTATTAGTGACAGCAGTCCGCAATAAATTTTATTTTTCATTCGTGAAATGAATTTATTTTTCATTCCAGTTTCAGTTGTTTTGTCTTTTATGAACTTAGATGAAATACAGTAGATTTTCATAAATCAATTCCGATGATTTATGCCATGAATTTGAAAGAAGCCAGAGAAAAAATTTAAATGGTGCAACAAAGAAGTTAAATGTGTCAAACGATTTCTCTTATAAACCTTTTATATATAGCTGAAACTGAAAAAACAATAAATAATATATGAAATGCAATCATTTATCAGTCTTTTATTAATGTAAGTAATAGCCAAAGTCAAAATTGACTGCAAGTTACTTTTGAAAGATGGTTATAGTTGTTTCGCAAAATAGAAATCTATTCACCATTTCTATCATTAAAAATAATCCTTTGACATTTGAAATGCTTAAATTTACGCATAGAAATATACTTCTGAAAGTAATATAAATATTGTGACCTTTCAGCACACTTTTAAACTTTTTCGAAGTTTTAAAATAAGACTTCCAAAATTTCCTCAACTATTTTAATAACCTCAAAACATTGTAAATTGTGGGACAGCTCTGAAGAAAAATTCAAAAATATTTTAGATGGGGAATATTCAACTACTCTTTAACTTTACTCGTTTTATATTTTTATATGGATACTTGTTAACATAAAACATAGAAAGATATCTAATTTTTAAGACCCAATCAATTTGATTTCAGGCAGTTTATATTTTAGTCAAGTAAAAAAATACTTAAGTGAATGCTATAATTATAATGTACGAGGGTTGTTCGGAAAGAAAGTTCTGTTACTGTGTAAAAGAGAACGGAAACAGATGTGGACAAAGATACAAATTTAATAACAATTTACGAACTTTACACTAATCTTCGAAGTAGTGACCCAGCAAATTAAGGTGTTTATCGTATCGAGAAAAAAGGTTTTGTATGCCAGCATCCTAGAAGGTGGGCGTCTATAAGGTTAGCCAAGATGTTATAGCAACTTTCACTTCTACAACGTCATCAAAACGCTAGCCACTCAAGAATCGTTTCAAGCGCAAGAATAAGTGAAAGACACTTGGTGCCAGGTCAGAACTATATGGCGATGATTTTTTTGTTCCCTACAGAAGGAATCGATGTGTTGTTGAGTAACACGACCGGAATGTGGCATGGCATTGCCGTGCAATAAAATGACATCATCACTAAGCAAGTCGCGTCTTCTTGCACTTGAAGCTATTCTTGAGTGGTCAGCGTTTTGATGATGAAGAAGAAGTGAAAGATGCCGTAACATCCTAGCTAACTTGTCAGTCGGCCCCTGTGATTCTGGCATATAAAAACTTGTTTCTCGATACGAAAGTGCCTTCATGCGAGGTGACTACTTCGAAAAGTAGTGTAAAGTTCGTAAATTGTTATTAAATTTGTATCTTTGTCCACATCTGTCTCCACTTTCTTTTACACAGCAACGGAACTAACTTTCCAAAATACCTATTATTTTTCTGAATTAAATGCAAATTATTATTATATATATTACAGTTATGAGTAAAATTATAGACACAATCCTCGAACATTGAAAGTGGAACTTATTGCAAAAATTTTCTCTCACATTATTATTTTCTTGTATGTGAATAATGATATTTAAATATAAATTATAATTGGAAAATATTCTTGTTTTATAACTCTATAAGAAAATAAAAGTTTCCATATTCATTTTTTTCAACCTCTTAATGCTTTATGGCAAACATTTTTATCCCATTAAAATGCTACCTTTCAAAGATATATTTGTATTTCTCTGTATTCTTAACAACAATGCCACGTTTTCTTGCAGAATAAAACAGAAACATTAATGCACAATTTTTATATAGCGTTCTAATATTATGTTTAAAAATGAGGCATAAAATGTTGAATTTATATTTATATTCAGACGACTTGGTTAATTAGTGTAGTTATATCGATATTTCCTTCTAGTTATAATTTTTATGACTAGTTTAAAGTTAATAAGGCATAAATTAAATATTTGAATGCAGAAAGAGGTATATAAATAAATATGAATTAGCTTTTATAAACGATTTATTCAATGTTAAATTTAATTATGTAAATAATGCGGATGGGAAAAATTTATTTGACTGGCTCCGCAAATATTCATTACCTATTTCAAAAGAGAAAACTAATAAAACTCGGAAATTATTCATATAATAAATATTTGGAGAACTAATAAAGAAATAATTAACTGGAAAGTAAAGATTTATTAGGATGAATTTTTGTCACAAGTGTGCTTACTAAAGTGCACCAAATTATCCTAGAAGTTGTATATTTTAAGCTATTCAGAGTAGGTATGAAAGTAAAATAAATATTTGCCGAAATCAGACGATTATAAGTAAGTAAATACATGCATTTTTTTTTTAAAAAACGAGTTTTTAAAAAAGTTTGTTTTTTTCCTGCCTAGTTACAATTTTTTTTATTGTCTAGGTATAAATTCAATTTTATTTGGCGCTTTATCACACTAAATTTTTGGGGGGGACTATCAATTACAGTTAAAATAACATTTTTTTGTTATTTAAGTCGGATTTTTTTGTGACAGCAAACACTATAGTTATAATCTATTGGGAACAGCAATCGAATTTATACGTTTAAGGTTATATTTATGTGGTGCCAGACTAACGGCAGCTCCCTTCATTCCCGCCAATTGAGTGGCGCCTCTAGCGGATCCGACCAGAATTAGTCAGTAGACGCTCTGACATCGAGACACGATGTTGAAAAATGACGCTTACTCCAACAGACGATTATAACGACGAGAAGATATGTTAAACTGCAGCCATAATTCCTTTGTGTTGATCTTCTGTACATAGTTAATCATTTCATTTTAATTAGTCATCTAACTGTTATTTTAAATCATCATTAAATATTTTAAAGGAAAGAAGTTATGTTTTGTCGGCCATCCCAACACCCACATTTGTCTTGTCTGTTTGAAATAAAAATTGGCAATAATTTTTCGTTGCACTACATTACCAGCTCATTGCGAAAATTAGATGAAAAATTTAAATTATTAGAATGTCAGAATTTACCATCATATTCCATATATTAACTTGTTTATGCATGCTGAATATGGTTTCATTTCAAGCTCACATTATACACTTCAAATGCATCACGCCATTTCAATTTTGAAACTTTTTTCCTAACCTTGCAAGCAGCAGAAAGTCGTTTTGTCACTCCACATCGTAACGTTCTAGTACATATTAGATAACATTTTCAGTCATATTTGTCATGCAACTGTAATTAACGCGAATTAATTCCATTAAAGTTATGCTACTGAAATTCGTTGACTTTTTGTCTCGATTGTTTTCAATTCAGTGCTTTAGAAAGAGTCAATTCTTTAGAGAAACCCACACATTTGCGTGTTTAAACTGAATTATATAATTCATCTCCACATCAGCTCTGAAAGCTATATCTTGATTTTGGGAGGATAGAATCCAGTTAATAAGCTAACTCTACTCCAGAAAAAAACAAAATTTAATTCTGTATTCTTGGATGCTATGCAAATTATATAAAGGAAGCTTAAGGCATGTGAGCTTTTAAAATCCATCTATTAACCTTTAAGTAACTAAATAGGGGTTACTTGTTCTAGAAAAAAAATTACGACAGTCATACATTACATTAATCAGTTATAGCTACTACTGCTGATCAAGGAAACATTTCAACTTCCTTTCACTTTGTGTCCTTTCTTGGTTAGTTTAGTTATATTAATAACCCATTTTGAAGCAACACGAGGGCTATTTCGGGGGTGAAATCTTAATTCTGAACCGCGGTCAGGTGACGAAGATGACACCTGAGCTGGCACCCTCTCTCCAAACTTCTTTACCACACCAGCGGGAAGACGTCAGGCCACTAGTAATATTTAATTTGCTGCAGGCGCCATACAAGGCGGAACTTCAGTGGAATCGAAACTTCAAAGCTGAGACCTTACCACTAAGCCACCGCGGTCCTGCGTCTTTTCCAGAACTTTCGTTTTAACTTTGCTTTTCATTTATCATAATACTATTTTCTTAGGCATAATCTGTGTGCTTTCTTAAATATAGTATAGTCAGAATGTGCAGACATAGACAACAATCCAGTCATTCCATACAGTTCTCTTCATATTCAGCCATAATAAAATAAATGATATCGGTTGATTAAATTTTTAATTTACCCCGAAAGGTTATTAAAAGTTTCAGGGGGAAAGTGAAGCACAAAGAAAGATGTATAGAAAAATAGCGAGAATTCGAGCACACCAGCAATCAGAATTCTAGATATTCTGAATGGTCTCCTACGAATGACCAGGGCTGACTTTTTAAACTTATAAGTTATTATTGCTTTAATATTCTTTTGATTGCGGCATTCTAAATTTTTTTTATATATATAACTTTCATTCTTTTCCCTTGATTTTGAGTAGCTGCGTATTCTTCTTGTATTAAAACGTTAAGCAGAAGTTTGTTTATTAATACTTTCTACTAGACAATACAGAATTATTTTAAGGAACTCCCCCTTGATGACATTAATGGCACTGGTTCTAAATTACTGACCGACTTACTAGTTAGAAACGTAGATAATTTCTCACATATCTTTTCCAAAAATCTTTCCAGAAGATCGTTGATTCTGAATAATTCTTTAGAAGGATATGGATGAATTTTCCCGAAAAATCAAATAAGACATTTAAATCAAATCCTTATATGATAAAGCGAAACATAATGATAAATGTTACCTACAATTCTTATAGTAACTTACAAGCTTCTCCATCATTCAGATATTCTCAAAAGCTGAGCAAGCCAAAAGTAAAAATGTTCTTATTGCTTTGACCAAGTTATGTTATTTTGTTTCTGCTGATTCTGGGTTAATTAATCAGAAATTTCTGTAAATCACTGTAAAATGACCAAGTAAGTAGCCATGTTTTTACTAAAGGTCATATTTTTCAAACAATATTTACATAAAATATAATTTAAATTTTACGGAATCACGTACAAAATGTATTTAACCCTCGACGGTTGCACCTTCCCAGAAAGGTGTAAGAAGCTCGTAAACCAACGATAGAAGATTCACTAAAACATATGGACGAATTTTCCGGGGTTGAGGGGGGTTCACAGAACTTCCGTGGTGAGGGTTCAATTCCGTTTTCCAGTAACCCTCAAAAATAAGCTATCGCCAAACCTAAATGGATTCCATATCAAGCGTCATGTTCGAATCAGTTCTTTCTAGAGTACACAAAGCGCCAAAAAGAGCGATAAAGAATAATTATCAACCTTTCCAAAAAATTAGTCTTTTATTTTAAGTAAAAATTGAGAGCTACAACAATAAGAAGATGAAATTTAATATTTTCAAAGTATCTTTAAACCATAAGGTTAAAAATCTCCACTTTAAACATTAATTAATACCTTCAAACTGAGTGTTGAAATTTTGAAGGTTCCAACTGACTTAACATTATCACCGGAATTTAATCGGAAAGATAGAAGCCATATTTTACCGCAAATATACAAAACAGAAGACTCCTCCATAAAATACATAATACACATAGGAAACATAAATAATGAAACGGAATTTATTATAACACATAATAATGCATAAATATTTTTTTAATGCACAAAGGTTGAAAATGTTATAAATATGAATAAAAGACGGAATAATAACAGATTTAGTAAACAAAACAAATTACTAACTGAAATTTTTTTTATAGTTAAATTCACTATATTTTTAAAATAATTCTCTTCATAAATACTTAAAAATAATATGCAGAAATTATCAAAATAAACACTGAAATATATGTTCTGCAAGGAATGGCTACAATTTTTATTGCTTCAAAACAAAAATTATTATAGCTTACTCAATATATTTAGTTTAATTGGATTTAATAATACGTCATTTTAATTATAAATTGGAATACAAATCATAATTATTTGAAAAACTTATGAGGGAAAATAACAATATAAAAGACAATTTTAAATTCAGTATTGTGCTTTCTCTCGATCTTCAAAGCACCATCTTATCGAATAAAAATGGCAGACAATACCTGCCATTTTACCAATACATTCTGTATCACGCTTAGTTTCCGCTTATGTACATTTCCGCATCGTTAATTATTATAAAAATTCCTAAACAACATTTATGAACGTTTTTATCTTTTCCTCTTTTAGTGTTATTACTTTCATTGTTCCTTCATCAGTTCCTGGAAAATATTCTAAGCCAGTTCTGAAATGTTTTAACATCATTAACCATTGTTTGTGGATTACAAAAGTACCGCTGCCGACATCATTTTCAGTTCCCGTAATTGATTAAACATCACTTGAAACTTCCTTAAGAGCGTTTTGGCATCAGCGAAAGAACGCAATATGATTTGCCGAATTAGAAACAACGATGCATGCTTAAAAGATTGTAAACAGGTATTTTGGAAATAGGAATAAAATGTTTACTTGCTTTGAATATCATATTTTTAACGATTTTTTTAAAGTAATAGCGCGAAAATTATTCATTGGAGATCATTCATTCGAAATTAAATCACATATTTTCAATCCAACGAAAGAAATCGTTTGGTTTTCCAGATTAGCTAAAATTAATTCTAGAGCTCCGCTTTTGAGAAGATGATAGCCGTATCGTTTCATAATGATTAATTTCGATTTGAAGAGGTGTAATTAATTTTCACTTACAAGTTCACAAATCATTTGTATTCCAAATGCTCTTTGTTCTCATCACGGGCATTCATTGAAACTTTGTTTGCTACTTCTCTCGCTTGAAAAGTGTAAGATCTTTGATTAATTGAAATAGTAAGAGTTAAACAATGAAGATGACTTAGCTCTAAGCAATGTTATTATTGTCATTTGTTATTGTTATATGTAATTATTGTCTTTCTATTTCTGCTCAAAGAAATCCAATTCTTTTAGATGCTTTGGCATTCAGATGTTTCGCTAGTTTTCCTCTCACTTTATTATAATTATGAGTTTCGAGAATTCAATAAAAGGTTTACTATAATCTAATGAAAGTAGAGTAGTTAAGTGAGGCAGAAAGGTTGGATGTTTTTCAAATGGCTAGAACTCAGCACCAGATGAAGTGAGAGATGCGTTGAACATGGCGTTAGGTTCATGAAGTCTAAGCATTTTTTTAGTTTAAGTCACGAAGCCTGGACGATAGAACACAGCGTTTTCGCGTACGACTCTTTTTTAAAGAATAACGATCTATCAAGGCAATTCAGCGTGAGTTTTGTGGCCATTTCAAGTTTAGAACACTTAGCATCTTATGAAATTTCAATTTTTCTTATTGTTGAAATTTATTCCATAGGGGTACCCGGGGTTAGTTGCTACACGGGCAAGTTGCTATAGTCGAATTTTAAATTAAATTCCTGTTGAAAATAACTTTTCTGACGCTAGATGGTAGCCCTCATTCGTGTGTCTTCCTAATCAAAAATTGGAGTGCCTGCAGTCAATAGCAGAGCAAATTCTTGTGGTAATGTTGATTTTTGTGCCCTTTAGTAAATTTTCATTTTTTATTTGCGACGGAGCCCTTGGAGATATCTGTGTAATGTCTCTACCACGAGAAAGCCTAGATTTCTGGTAAGTAATATTATATTAAAAATTTTTGTACAACTCTATTATACCACTCACACGTTTGAAGACATAGAAAAGCTCCACATGGGGCTACTTGTTACAATTCCGTTGGGGCTACTTGTTACAGTGTAAAAACTTGCCACGAGTAAGTTTTAACTGTGTAGAATATATTTTCTTTTTAAAGTTCATATAAGGAACTACAAAATCAAGACAGATGGGGAGTACAACGCCTCAGGAAACATTTCTGGAGACAGCGGGGGTAGTGATGACCGGTTGTTCATTGCGATAGGCGGCTGGTAAATATGAAATTAATATCATGAGACTCCAGAGATGCTGCAATAAAATGAAAACTGCTAGTGATGCTGAGTTGTATTTCTAATCAATTTCAATTCATAATTATATATATATATATATATATATATATATATATATACAACAACAGGAGACAGAACTTCAACAGAAGTGATTGTGACAGTGATTCGAAGTTGTAATGCAACCTTTCCATTAAGGACGTTAAATCATTGGCATATCAGCATTGAATTAAAAATCAAATAAAAATCCCAGTGGGTTGGAATAAATGTAAAAAAAAAATTAAAAAGATATTTCTTAATGTTTTCAAACAGTAAGAAATATCTTTCTTTCCGCACTCTGCAGGTGAATAATCTAAGTAGAGTCACGAATTTCAATAGGAAAAATGCAGTAAACTTTTAATTGTCTTCAACAGTTTTGTCAGAGTTTACAACAGATTCAAATTCTAGGGTCAAAGTATCTACAATGTTGACGACGCTGAATAACAATGGTTCAAAATCCAAGGAAGACAACTGCCATGAATAGTTCCAAACAGGCTGGAGCTGTGACAACTGTCGAGAGAAGCATTTTGGTAACCATGGCTCTTGCTGTTAGTGCAAATGGCCTTTTTACCTCTAGGAAAATCTCTAAACGTCACTTCCGTTCAAATGTACCTGAAGGAAGTTCAGGCACAACAAATGAATCTGGATGGATGACTGAGCAAGATTTTCAGAGCTACATGAGGCATTTTATAAAACATGTCAGAGTCACCAAAGAGAGACCTGTCCTACTTATTCTGGACAATCATCAATCTCATCTCGACTTACCAACATTGGACTTGGCCGAAGACAATGGAGTGATTCTTTTGTCTTTCCAAATTATATATTTGTAAAAACTGCAATTCAGATAACTCATCAGAATAATTTAGGAAATTAAGTGAAATTATGAAGAAAACAGAACATAAGCCTATCATTAATCTATAGAGATTATAAAATAATAACATACTAAGGAAATAAAGATATTATATTTGTTTTCATTGGTTAAAATATTTTATGTAGCAATTAACCCCATCTAGTGTAACAATGTACCCCATTGTGGGGTCAGTTGCTACAATGAACATATGTGTATAAAACTGATAATATCTTTGAATTATCTTTATCTCATCTTTTTTAAAATATATGTAATGGATCTTGAATAATCAGAGCAAATTTTAAAGTGTGTTTCGTAAAAATACATCCAATAGTTTCTTTTTAAAAATTTTTGAAAGAAACAGTAACAACTATCCCCGGTCTCCCCTATACATAGAACAAACTTTGAGCAAAATATTAAAACCTGAATGCATTTAAGCTTGAAAGAGGTTTATAAGAAAAAATAATTTTTTTTATTTTCAACTTCTTTTTGCAAACTTCTAGATAAATTTTAAGATATAATTGGCTCGAAGACCGCATTAAGCGGAAAAATCTTTGACACCAAATTGCCGAAAGAGATCAAAGAAATGTGAATTGTTGGTGGTTTCGGCGATTGGCATTCGGTCGAGCGCAATACAAATGCTTTACATTTCGGTATTGTTTGTGTTCTTCTATAGACATGTACTTTTATGACTACATATTCTTTCTTGACTTTGGAAGATTTTCATTCACCGATAATTGGTAATAATTCAAATATGTGAAGTTTCACTTTAATATGCATATCATAGAAATGGTATAAAAATAAATTGAATATTATATCTCATCTTTTAACAGTTTTAATTCGATGAATGTTTGACCTTTAGAAAATAAGCATTTTCTAATTGTTATTTATTGTAGATAAAACAGTTTTTGTGTAATACAAGTAATGTTGTTAGGGGTAATCAGAAAAAAATCTTTTATTCAATTCCTCTATCCAATAAACTTAAATTTTCTCTTATCCTTACTGATTATATGGATCTCAGGTGACTTATTTTCCTGAGAAATTGTTCACGAGCTCAAATGATAGTTAGTCATTTAATCTTCAGTCGGGCACAACTCATCTGTGACATTAAAAGTTAAATTTTTGCTTAGGCTTAAGGAAAAGCTTATTAAACTTAACTATACAGTGATACAAAGCTATATTTGCGTTTATAAAAACTTTTTAATATTCCCTTAACTAAATAAATGTTCTCGAATTCAAGCTGGAGTTGTCGCTTGTTTTCTCTTGAGGTAAAAACTGTTCTCTATGAGAGCCTGAAGTTTCGATAATTTCGATATTTTTGGAACAATATATTGGAAATAACGATCAATATCATTGAATTAGAGGCTAGGACACAGGTATGCGAATTTTGCAGTATGTAAAAAGAAATATTGAGAAAAATTTGGGAAATCCAAAATACAAATGTAATCCGGTGCAACTCATCTACTAGATTAAGTGCCCCTCATGTACATCAAAAGGTCACTAGAGAAAAATCCACGATACCCTAGTGTGAGTGGTAGGGAGCCATGAAGCTAATAGAGGTCTCATACATTCCACTTAGGCACAAAAAATATGGGTGTTTCATCTCACAAATTAAATGCGCCCGACGAAAGCTGAAACAGTTGCTAACTATATAAACTGCACATATGAACTTCCAGATAATATTTCTTTCTATGTTTGAGCTGGTGCTACAGTGTCGCAGCTAAATCAGACAAGTCAGCAGACTAATGTTTTTTCGGGAAAATCCCGGTTTTGGGAGGATATTTGAAATTTCAACTAGCCTGAAGTCTACAAGACCTGGACCCTTTATAACTCAACTTCTTAAAAATCATAAAATACCAGGTGTTTCGGTAGATTAATACAAATAATGAAACGAGCATTTGTCAAGTTTTTAAAATCTTAATGAAAAGAAATAATAATGACACAAGTAATAATTTAGTTTCTATGCGAAAACAAGTAAATATATTTTGTAACTAACAAGATATTCAAAACAATAATCAGAATTTTTATGAACAAAAATCCGGTACAGTTCAACAATAAACTGTACTAAATAGAATGTATAAATATTTTTCTATTACACACAAACATCCTCACCATTTTAAAGGCGAGTAAATTTCAAATTCACTTACTAGGATCCAGAGCCAAAATATTTTTAAGGAAATGTATTAACGCTGAAAAGCCGGACTTTTTTAAAAATGGATTTTAAAATGTTTTTTGATTTTCGCTTCTTGAATAAAACATGGGAGAAATACTTTAAAATAATCTAATTTCGTTCTAAGTTAGGTTTATGGCTTGAAAAAAGTTTGTTACCAATTGACAACACTGGCTATATTTCAGAAAAAAATTCCTTGGTAAAATTCTATAATGCCAAACACAGATGAATTTTAATAAATAATAATAATGATAAAGAATTTCCTTCAACATTGTAGAATAAAATATGGTATTTGCAAGCGTACAAACCAACCTAAGAAGCTGTAGCCTCAATTGAAAAACATCAATTTATTTTTATTTTTTATAAGCACTCAGATTGCCATCTAAATGTTGTAAAAAGATTTTTTTTAAATTTCAATATGTATCCTTTGGGCAACAACTGGACTTAGAGCTTCAGTCTTATTTTCAAGATTTTAGAAGACAAAATTGGGTTTGTTATTTAAAGGCAACACTGTGCCTTTAAGGGTTAAAATTACACAGAACGGCATCTGCTGTAACATTGATTTAAAATGGACATAGGAGTTTTTTGTATTTTGAGATCTCTGAAATGGATAGTGCCATCTAACAAGGTAAATATTACAGATTTCAATATATACCTTCAAATTGTTAGCAATAATACACTTAATAAGACTAAATTTTCTGTCTGTTACAGACTTTAATCCCTGTATTCAGCTCAGATAATTCGTTGGCTTAAACTTTGATCTTAAATTACCGAGAATTTTGTTGACGACTTTTACATATAACGCATATTTGCTTTACTATATAAAGAAACTTGAAAAATATTCAAAACTTTCATCCTACACAAGTTAACTCTTAAATGACCAGTGTTGCCTTTAAGCAACATACCCAATTTCGTCTTATAAAATTTTGAGAATAAGACTGAAGCTCTAATGCCTGTTGTTGCCAATAGGATACATATTGAAAATTTTATCAAATTATTTACAGCATACAGATGACAGCCTGAGTGCCGATAAGAAAATAACAATAAATGGATCTTTCCATCTTGAGACAGCATATTTTTTGCTTTGTTTATAGGCTTGAGAATACTATATTTTATTCTACAATGCTGAAGGAAATTCCTTGGCCGTATTATTAGTTATTAAAACTCATCTGTGTTTAATATTATAGTATTTTATCAAAGAAATTTTTGTTCTGAATTAAAGGTCAGTGTTGTCAGTTGGTAACAGACTGTTTTTAGGCATAAACCATACTTAAAGCAAAATAGGATTTTTCTCGCTTTTTCATTAAACAAATGAAAGTGAAAAAATATTTTAAATCAATTTTTAAAAAATCTGTCTTTTAAGGCTTAAAATATGAAAAAGCTATTTTATTAGGGTTGCTTTTATATCTTATTTAAAGTCACTGTTCCCTTTAATTTTAAGTTATAATTCAAATGTCTTTGTATTAAATTCCATGTTAAATGCTATTGATATGTTTATCATGGCTTGCTCACTTCATTTGGCGCACTTACTAACAAGTTTTCAATTGAATTAAGTTGCTGGGCTTCTAAATATTTTATAAAGTATGTTGTGAAAAATCTTTGTAACATTCATTCCGTTATTTCCAACATCAACCTAGTTAAGTTAATTAAAATTACAAAATGAACTGGTTTTCATCATAAATCTTATGTATAAACCTGATAACTTTCAGAAGTCATAAATTCAGAGCGTTTTGCTAGAAATATATTTTTATGATATTGTGATATATTGTACATGGAATCGTTGAAAATAAATTTAGCATTATTACCTAATAAACTGTGCAAATTTCGGCAAACAATTATTTCTACAGAAAAAAAAAGAATAATGATATATAACTTTCATTTGTTTCTCAAAATTTAAATGGAAAATAAAATAATTTTGTAAAAATAAAGCAATGTATAACAGTTGTATTTTTTTTCTTCCGGAAACATTTTTTTTTCAAAAATAAGTTCAAATAAAAGGATAAAAATAACTGACTCGATAAAAAAATCAGGGGGAATTTGCCATTACTACGTTTGAATTTAAGATCAATTTAATGATCCTTGAGATCCCTATCGTTAACTTTTTACCTGTCACTTACAGAATTCAGATTTCTCAGGAGTACATCGACGAACATTTGACTTCTTTCGGAAAATAAATAAAGGACAAAGACTACAAGAACTTCTGTTATAAATAAACGCATTTGAAGATTTTACATCGCTTCCTTTTTATTCCTCTAAATTATGACAACAAAAAGGAAATACATATATTTGCGGAGAATTATTCAAGTACATTTTAAACTTCTTTGTGAAAGAGTAAAAGGAATTAAAACTTCAAAAAAAAACCCTTTTTCCAAATGAAATAACAAAGTTAGATCTTGACTTTTATAAATATAATGAGTTAACAAACTTTTTAAAATCTCATTCTGACAAAATGAAATTTTCCCCCTACGAGAAGAACTGAGAAAAAAATCTAATTGTAATGCTCTTTTACAGATAAACGAATTAAATTTCATATTTCAACTGCGAAATTTGTCGTGAACTGATGGCGAAGAGAAGGAAGAAATAGGTTCGTATTTAAATTAAGAATTAGTTTCATTTCTGTGTATTGATAAATAGAACTTTTCAGAAATGCGACTTGTTGAAGTCAGTGCAAATATATGTAAGCTGTTTGTATATATAATTAGAAGAAAAAGAAATCATTAAATTTAATCATCATAACTGTTCATTTGTAATTTAAATTCCAAACTGAATTCCTTCATGCACATCTATCTTTTACATCCATAGAAAGAGCTTTCTTACAAGATAATATCACTTGAAGGCAAAGTACAAAACTGTAAGACAGTGGAAATGGCATGTTTAATAATTAGTAATTTGTCGTGTCCTAATTGAGTATACAAATTTCGCGCCACTTCCGAAAAACGACTGCAAAGTGGAAATTCGAGTACAACAATTCGATACTAGGTACCTTAACAAATTTACCCCTCGTCCTGCCTTGTCACTCGGGGATATTGAATGACAGTCGCTGCAATAGCTCGAGTACTGAGGCCGGAGTCCTAGTATCCATCACTGGCCACGATCCGATCCCTCCCGAAGGAGGTACGTACTATCACCTGCGGGAAATAACTTGACCCCTACTCTTATTGTATCCTCAGTTGAAGCGAGAACCCGCTAACTTATCTGGCGGCTTCTCATACATGTACTCATGGTCTTTTGTTACAGAGACCGGGAACGCAGTCCCAGCTTCCAAAAGTGTGCACCCTAAGCAACCACGATTAGTGAATGTGATGAACGTCAATCCTTCGAAGTGCAATAGGAGGCCTCTTCTCGAGGAAGCCTTCTTGATCAAGGCATGAAGTTTGCTGCTCCTTAAGATATAAGCTAAGATTAAGCAATCCTGGTTGCTAAATCTCTTAAGTTGACAATCAATATCCACTTTCATATGCGCAAATTCTTGATTAATAAATAATAGCATTAAAATTAAATACTAACATTAAAATTGTGCACCCTAAGCAACCACGATTAGTGGATGTGATGAACGT
>BGPR01000317.1:107882-119172 GCA_013235015.1 Araneus ventricosus
TTCTTGATCAAGGCATGAAGTTTGCTGCTCCTTAAGATATAAGCTAAGATTAAGCAATCCTGGTTGCTAAAGCTCTTAAGTTGACAATCAATATCCACTTTCATATGCACAAATTATTGATTAATAAATAATAACATTAAAATTAAATACTGATAATAAAGAAAATAAAAAAAATACAGGAGGCCATAAAATTAACAGAATGGTTGTTTATAATTTGATATATTAATATTAAGTACTTAATATTTTAAGTATAACCCAAAAGAACAAATCTGCGTCTGAGAAAAGATAGAAAAGGACTTTAAAAATCATGGAAGGAAATCTACTTTAAACCTTTCATTAGACGCGTTTATTGCATGACTCATGTTAGGCGCGGCGATCTGACAGATCGGAATTGCCGATGGTTTGTTAAGTTTCTGGGCCATAGCCATAGGTCATTGAAACCGAATCTTTGATAACCCCTTTCCTTGATGGTCTTAGGTCTTTTTTTCTATTAATATGTCAAAATAGTTTCATTCCCTACCATTCCTATTTTTCCTCCTTCTGTTTTCTCTTCAAATACAGATGGCGCCGTGGTTGCAGTTTTTTTTGAAAAAGGATCATTACTTTGGCGGAAAGTTCGCGTTGGTTTGTTATAACGTGAGGACATTTTTTCTCTTTTCTAAGCGTGGGGTAAGTTTATTTTTATGGAGGCGTTTTTTTTAGACCGAAGGCTAATGAATATCTTAAATCAATCTTATTAGCGTTTTTATGCTTGTGTTTGGTTTTCCATTTTCTTTTAAAATAATGCTTTTTAGATGGTACTGATCTCTTTTGCCTTTTGATGGGAAATTTTGGACTAAGAGAAGCTATATTTGGCGTAATGCAAGCTTCATACAGAAAAAGTTCCTAAATATTTTGAATCCATTTCGAATAAAGTCCTTAGCCCTTGATAAAATGGACAAGAATGGATTCCTTGTTTGTTTAATTCGATTCACTCAGAGCATTTATCTTAGATTTTTGCTTTATTTGAATGATTTTGATTTTCTTGAAGGTCTGTGTGCTCTTCTGTAGGAATTCTGTGGTGTTTTACCAAAAAGCACTTTATGTTTTTGATCTCTGCTGTAATTCAATTTTCACGAATTCTTTTCTATTTGATTTAAAAAACTGAATTCTTCGGACAATTAACTACATTCTGTGTATTTATAAATTTATTTTGTATATTTTGATTACTTTCTTGAACTTTGTATTTTGATGTTTTGCTCTTAATGCGTTATTTTTTGTTTACTTTTTTGTATCATTTACCCTTTATTTGGTGTCGTAAATTGTTTTTGCTTACTTTTTGTATCGTTGTTCCTTTGATGATTTCATCTGTTTCTTTGTTTCAATTGTGTTGCCCCGTTTTCTTTTTGTTTAAATTAGTGTTAAATATCTTATTTTTACTTTCTCGTATATGAAGTGTACAAAGAGAAAGTATTGTAATCGCAAAAAATTCGAACTCGCGATATTGACGAATCTCCACGTTTTAGACCTCCCTGAGTCTGAAAAACAGAATTTTGGAATTATGTTTGGCTGTGTGTCTGTGAACACGATAACTCAAAAACTATTAAAGTTACAGGGATAAAATTTACTATGTGTTCTTTACATATGATTTGTAGATTTCTTTCAAAGTTTGGACAAATTCCGTCCACAGGGAGTCTGTCTGTATGTCCGTGCTAATGTGAACGCGATAACTAACAAACCTAAGCAGCTAGGTGGATAAAATTTGGTACACATTTTTATCACCATGAATGAAGGTTTGTATCAAATTGTGAACCAAATCCGTCAAAGGGTTGACTATCTGTCTGCATAATCGCATACTTTTGAACGCAATAACTTCTTTGAAAAATTACTTTAATAAATGAAATTTTGTATGTGCTCTCCTTACCTTAATGACAGATTTGTGTCCAATTTTTGTGTCAATCGGTTAAAAAAAGGCATCCAAATTGCAGATTTCGTTTTCTTTATATTACACCCAGCCCTATTGGTTATAACGCTGACTTCTAATTGCACTTCCACGTTGAACGGCCTTCGGAAATCGTTGTATAACATTTCGCTTATTTTTTCTCCACTGCGTTTGGGGTTCTTGCTCGTTTTATTGTCTTTTAGCTTATTTTTTTCTCTACACGTGTTAGGAGTATACGAGAAAGTTTAGGGGAGACCACTCCCGCTGGTTATATTCGTTATCTACAACTTCTACCCTATACTATGTATGTATTTTTAATTTTTTAAAAATATTTCTCAATTTATCACATTTTTAATTCATTTATATCTTGTTCTTTTAATTCGCAATGTTTAATTTTTTAATTTAAATTTTCTTCAATTTTTGATATAAATTGTGCGCATTTTCCCTATATCTATCTGTCTCCTGGAATGTTCTTCTCCGGGAGAATCAATCTGCACTCTAAACCCTTATGGTTGAGTCAACTCTCAAAGGTATTGTACGAATGAAAGGTAGAAGAAGACATCGATAAGAATAGGAAAGTATTTCAAACTAACTTTAAGGGAGAATGCAAAATGTACCGAAGCGTTCTTAGATCGCCCATTCCTAACGGAGGGTTAAAATAACATGCATAGTGTTTGATAGTGGTAGCGAATATTACTTAAATAGCTTAAACAACAAAAAACGACCCTTTTACTTATTATTTATCATTGTACCTTTTTTGTGACGCTTGTTTTATTTTATTTTTACCTAAACAGTCGAATTTTCAACTTTAATTGTTGCATCTAAAAGTTGAACTGTCTCTATAAAAGTTATAAATCCAATAAAATATTTTTTAAAAAAACTAAAACATAATTAATTTAAATTAAAGCGATAATTAATTATAATTAAAATTTAATTAATCAGTTCTAATTAAAAACTAAGGAAAAGCGTTTCTTTTAATATTTCATTCATGTTATCATATTAATGTATTATTATTTATTTATTTTCTGAAAAAAATTAAATCGCAAAGTTTTGGCATTTAAAAGGTTAAAGTATTTTTGTAAATTGTAAATTCACGAAAATCTGTCAGTTTCCTGTCCCTTCTTACATTAGTGAAGTCTCGAATTGCGTATGTTGGAATGTAAGACCTGGGAATATGTGGGTAAGAGACTTTTGCATCTACGTATGAGTAGGAGTTAAATGTCTCGGAATTTTCTCGAAAAGAGCACCGAGAAAAGAGTTAAATCTTGTATGTTAAAGATTGAATCTCTCAAGAGTAATTATTCACTCACTCACAGGTATTTTTAGCATTTAACTTAATTATACTGTTATACAATGAAACACATTAGACTTTCATTTTTTAATAACATGGTATTGTAAATTTAAATTCGGCAAATACTGTTTAAAAGGAGGTAATTTTGATAGGTTTGAAATAGGATCAGATGATTACATTTTTTTTAATGTTGCCTTATCCTTTAAGTGATTGCACCAGCCTCGTTTATAAAATATGACAAAATCTGGGGGCGGTGTGCTTTCTTTGGCCACTGATGTATGGTAAAGAATTTGTATATAGAATAACTTAATATATGGCAAATAAAGAATACGTTGAGGGGCAAATATAACAGTTGCAGAGAAGCAAATTACAAATCAAAATTATTTACCTCTTTAGTAATTTGTCAATACATTTTACTGACTCATTTGCTATTTTGGCCCCATCAGGGGATACCACGAGGACATGGATGAGGAGCCCCCGGATAAGTAAGCTAGTTCTCGCTTCTCCTGGGGGGGGGTACAATAAGGGTGTCCTACGAGAGAGGTCGATCCGTGGCCGGTGATAGCTAATAGACACAGTACTCGAGCTATTGAGGAGACAGTAATTCACGGTCCCTTGATGCGTAGGCAGGACAGGGTTAACACTGTTTACTATTTTTTCGCATTTTGCTAGATTTTCTATGAGGTTTTTTCTTGTTAAGCTCCGAATACTGGAAACATCATTACTTCGCATATACATTGAAAAAGTATTTGGTTAAAGGTAATTTGATAGGTTATGGTATATTTAGTAAATAAGCATTTCATCGGGACTTCTGATACTGGGCACATAAATTTTATGAACGATGGTAACGAGTACTAATTACTAAACCGCTCTTCTTTTTCCATAAACAGTAAAAAATCATTTTATATTCTGTTGTAGGACCTTTTGCTTTAATACTTATCTAATATTGGCCATAAGACAAGAGTTCAAATATCCGCAAAATTTCCAAACTTAATAAATATTGCTTACTGTCCAATATCAAAAATTATTCAATGATATATTCTTGTAGGTTCCTTCGGAACAAGGAAAAAATAGATTAATAAATTGTGAGTTTAAGGAAATATTTTTAGTTAATGAAAAACTATCCAATCAAACGGTGACTGGAAAGTTCTGACTCGTTACCGCCGAATTTTGTATAATAAGTATATTCCAACTTTTCCATTCTACTAAATAAACTATACTTCAGCTAAAGAAACATTTCTGTTTAAAAGAAACATGCTGTCATTATATACATTGTTCTTTTACAATGGAAGATTTCTATAAGAAAGCTAATTTTGCATTATCATTACAAAATTTGATTACATCTTATAAATATCTATTTGTATCGCCAGCCAAACAATTTTTCATTCTCAATATTTTAAAAAATAGTTTATTTTCTTACTTAAGTTACTTAATTTGTTTTTATTTAAATTGTATATAATTAATACTGGTAGCAGCTACAGTATTATAAAAATCATGAAACAAATTGTTAATAAAAGTCTAAAGTTTCATTTCATAAATATTAAAACCAAATAACTCAATCTACTTGGTATAATTATAAAAATCTTCATCATATAATAGAGTGAACAATTTTTTAAAAATAAACTTACGCATTCGGTATAAACAGATCAAAACCCTTTTTAGGAGTCATTATAAATGTCGAAATGTGCAATTACCAGAAATAAAGAAAATAATAATATTTAAGAAGGAAATGAAGTACCAGTTATCAAATTCAGTATCTGGCGGAAGATCTGATAATGTTAACATTTTGCTCCTAATGAAAACATGAGTTTATTATTTAAAAAATGCTCCTAATACAATTTTATTCATTTATTCTTGTCGTTTTGATATGGTCCTATTTACAAATAATGGGAAATACTAAAGTCAATCAAAAATAGAAAATATGCAAATAATGATGCAAATGAGAACGACGAAATTCGTTCCTGATATGGCGAGCATTGAAATGAAATGTTCGAAAGTAAATTAATTTTAAAAATTAAATCATCTGAAGAAATATCCAGAAAACTATTTTCTTTTGATTACATTATCTCTCAGAACTTTCATTTTTCTATGATAGAAGGCCTTCATTACTGGAATGTAAAATAAAGAAAAGAAAAAAAAACGAACTTTAAAGAATGTTATTGTTAGAATTTTTCTTTCTGAGATTGGAATTAAATTATTTCTGTAAAGAAAATGCCCTATGTAATTCAGTTTTAGCGATTTTTGATAATTGTGAAGGAGACCTAGTAAACCCGGATAGAGTACTCCCCTCAACTTTCTCGTATACTTACACAAAAAGATTCAGTTAGTGTCTCGTATATGGTGAGGAAAAATGGAGTATGTATGTGGAGTGGTATGATCTTTAGCTATCTAGGTGTTCTAGTTAATTAAAATGATAAATCAATGGTAAAAATATCAAATTACTTTATTATAACTTTAAGAGATATTTACATAAAATATACTGAAATGATTATATACAATGAATATTTAAAGAGGGTTTTAACGCAAAGGGATCAGGCCATTTTTACTTAATTACCAAGGTCATTTCCCAAAGCGGGATGTGCTGCGCCCAAAGCCTACTTAAGACCTAACCAGACGCATGACAACCTACTTCGTTTATGACCAGGATCCTTCTTCCTGATCGCCTCGTAGCATCACTTGCGGAATTCCATCTGCTAAAGGAACGTTACATGAATGAACTCTTCGCGCTGCCATCTACCTTCACGGTGACTAACTAGATAAGGAAAATTAAATTCCTATGTGTATTTTGGAAATCTTCCCTTATACCAGTTTGGTCCAAAATTGAATATCAATGCACAATTTTAGTGAAATGACCAGAAAGAAAGAAGTCTCGTGAAATCTAAAGGACCGTGGTATTGAGATAGCCATTATAACTGACACGAGGACCAATTTTCCTTTCGTTGGTTTGGTGCGCAAGAAGTAGTGTTCTCACTTAGTTATCAATTGATTCATGGTCTTGGTTCAAAGTTAAAAGCTTCGTCTCCAACATTCTTCCAGAAGCTCCGAAAGGGATAGACTAATTGACTTGTTAGATTTATTTCATGTTCCGAAGCTATTCGACGTCTATTTGTTAAAGCGCATAATTTTGCATCGTATTTTAAAATGGGAAAGATGTTTTATGTACATCTTCAAAGCAATGTTGTTTTCCTTATAAATATACCTAAAAATATTGCTTCCAAGTTACATTTTCAGAATAAAGTTGAAATCTAAATTTTCACCCATGTTGTTTTCAAAACTATTTTCTATTTCAGTATCAAATATCATCAATAAAATGGTTTACAACAAATCTTTCATATGTGATTTGGATATTTCTGATTGAAACACAATTTTTACACAATGTTTTTTTCCAAATTTGAATCCATTTCACACATACTTAATGGATTTACAAATCCCTGGCTAAAGTTTATATATCTCCTATTAACACAAGATACTTTCCAATATTCATACGATATTTTTACGACGTTGTGCGGCATTTAGAATATTGCAGAAACATCGTGGAGGTATCATAAAATATCTTGTGCTAATAGGGATCAGCTGCTTCAAACGACTTTTCTTGTCAGTTTTCCCCTTTATATACATTACGGATTAAATTGGTTGCGATTACGCAATCTTGAATGAGATACCCACTTTGGTATTTTTGGGTTCAATATTGCAAATTGCAAATGAGTGTATGGTGCTTTCTAAGCAAAATTAAACTTATTTCAATCCATCGTATGAAAGTGTATGCATAATGAAATAACTGATTTTGGAAAAATATAGCAAGCACACTTATGTGGAGTAGCACAGTCCAGTTCCACCGGATGATATTCCTCTGATCTACCCGTTGACGCCAAAGGGAAGTAAGTGAGAGAAAAAGATTGAACTTGAGAGACAAAGTTTGATCGAGCATGATGGTCGAAATCTCTTTCAATGTAATTTGATGATATTGAGGGCAGGCAGCACCTGCTTTCCGAATTCCTTTCTTTTACTTTTTTTAATGTTTGTATCTGTTATAAATATTAATGTTATAAAAAATGTCTCAAATATTAAATCTGTGTCTTCTTCAACCATTGGAATAGCTCACTCCACAACGCACATTTATTTATTTATTTTTGTAAAAGTTTGCAAAAGTGACTGATGCCTATGATGCGTATTTTAAGGATGATTCTCCATTCCACATCTGGTTTAAAATGAAGCAATTTTCTCAATATCTGTTTCAGCTAAACACAAGACCATCCTACAGTGAGAGTTTCCTTCAATTCATCAAATACTATAAAATTTAAGTTTCGGTTAATCATGACAAACATTTATCTGTTTTGTAACAAATCCACCTGCGCAATAAGAACAGCGTCATCTATGGTGGTAAGACACCGAAACTAAATGACTGAGTTAGGACTGTGAATTGACAGACCGAGCAACTGAAAAATGCACAAATCCTTAACCCCTTTGTAATTATCCAAAATTAAAGTAACTATGTATCCTTTGTTTGTTAATGTTCATGCTCAGTCATTGTAATAAATCTTAAATGTTTCCAAAAAAGCTAGCCAGCGTTATTTTTGGCTTCCAAATTAGAGACAGGAATTTAGATCCACTGCTATAGTTTCAAGTTAAAAAAATTTCAGTTACTGTCTCTGATTAGCGCAGGAGCTTAACACACTGACTAGAAAGAGAAAAATAACCCTTTTAATTTAATTGTTAGTAATAATAGATTTATTTAAATGTATTGATAATTGGCACAGCTGGGTGCTACCGGCACGTGTAGGGGAGAGTGTGGTAAAACGCGATACTTTGATTTTGGCGTTATTAATTCTTCTTTCTAGTGACAAATACTGAATTATTTTCAACTAGGGAAGAAAAAAGAATGGTCATAGTTTCCATTTTGTTGTTATTGAATTCACTTCGCCTGTGAAGGTTTATTTGTTTTACGACGTCAACGCTCCAATTTTTGCATGATTTTAAACTGTTCTTACTTAAAAATCATTACACTTTTAAAAACCATTTTTAGTCCAGCTTATTATACGTTTACTAAGGATTTATACCCTATCAAAGAATAAGGATTTACTCCAATAATTGCGGTGTTCTATTTCGTTTCTTATGACCTCTGCACTTTTGGTAAAATGAGATATTAGGGGAAGCTACGGATACCCGACCGAAGATGATTTTCTTAGGTTGTGACAGTTTGTGAAGGCGTTGACCTTTGCGTCAAATGATCTGATGGAAAGCATTTCCAACAGTTAGAAGAAAAGAGAAAATGAAAAAAAAAAAAATGCTATTAAAGAAGACGAAATTGTTTTGTGTTGACTCAAAAAACAGAAAAAGAAAACCTCAAAACAAAACAATCAAAAAGAGAAGAGTATGAAGAACCGATACTGCAAAGCCGTCTTATAATAAAACCTAAATTAGTCCACTAAATCTGCAGTGGAGAGGAGAATAAAGACAACTACATTATGTGAATTATTACTATTCTTACTTACTTATTACTATTCTTAAACTAATTTTTTTCTTAAATTGTCAACTATTATAATTATTGTTAAATTCTTTAAAAAAAGCATCTTTTTTCTTAAATTGTCAACCATTATAACTATTGTTAAATATTAGCAAATTGTTTTATTCTTAAATTGTAACATAAAATAAAAAATATGCTACTTTTTTACTGAAAATGTAGTTTTCCCTGATTTACCATAGAATTAACATGTGTATCCGTTTTACCCCACTAGTGGGGTAGAACTGGATACTTTGACTTTTTCTACAAAAATTCATTAGTGAAAAAAGTAATGAAACTGTGACTTTTCCTGAAAGATACATTAAACTCTGATAAATAAAGAATATTTTAGTAAAATTCGACAAGCTTTATGTCGAATAGTTTAGCTCTAACAGGCCTTCAAACCTTAGGTATCCCGTTTCACCCCACTTTCCCTCATAGAAAATTATTAGCTTTTCTATTTATTGAATACGTAGAACAAATTAAAAATAAAGGAAAAAAGAAAGCATAGCATCACCTATTTCTTGTGCTCTCATTTCCATAACTACCGAAAATCTATTATTTAAGTAAATTATATTTTAAAATCTATTATTTATAAATTAATTAAAATGACTTATGAAACAAAGCAGCATTCTGTTGTGACAGACTTATTATATTTTTTCAAAATCGGATTGTGTAAGGAGAATTCTTTTATCGACTTACTTTATTCCAAAACATGAAATGAGTGTAATCCACATCTCAAACCAATAAAAACATCTTTGTAAGAATAGCATTTTTATAATAAACATAAACAACGAAGGAGGATAAAGAATTAAATTTCATAAAATGTCATAATTCTAAAGATTTTTCTGTGGAAAAATAATTTTAAATTTATTTTTACCATGATTGTGTAGAGAGGAATAAGCTTTAAAATAATTCGACTGTTAACTTTTTTGAATAGCAAGTCACAAGAAATTAAAACTTAACCTTTTTAATTATAATTATATTAGGTGGTTGTTTCAATCTATAAAATACTTAAGAAATTCTTTTAATCGCATAAGCATTCTACCAGGATAACGATGTAGTTTTTAATAAATTTATTCCTTTCTTTTTTCATCAAGACAAATAATCACAAAAAATAAGCTCTTCGGACTAGAAAAGGCATCTAATTAATAAGTGTTGCAATAAAAAAATACAATTCTAAAACAGTTAAAGGCATCTAAAATCTTCTTTGTCGACAATTTCTTAGCATTGATATTCTTTATTATTAATTTTTTATGTAATCTGAGGAAACCTTTTCTAAAAGAATATTTAAAATGTACTATTTTTTGCAGTAAAATAACGTGGGGGAAAATGCTTCGTCTGATTGAAGACATAAGAAAGAAATTAATTCGGGATCCAACTGTTGAAATATAACGGAATAATTCCTAAACCAGCCAGACAAAAACATACATAAAGTGAAGAATATAAGAAGAATGTATAAAAAACATTTTTTTCTCGATTCTTTCTAAAGATAATTGTTGTCTGAAATCAGAAAATCACTAAAAGAGGAATTTTTTACTTCAATGTTTGTTAGATTTGGTTTCCTATTCAATCATCAAGAGATAGAAATGAAAAGTAATGCATTTTTAACACAAACGCTAGAAAAAACAGTTACTCTTTTTTCTTATTGTACGATTTTATTCTAATTAGTCATGAATTTATCTGAAATGGATTTTAAATCTGAATAAACATCTCATAAAACCTAACAAAAAAATTATCGCTTTTTCAACGCAAACGCTAAAAAAAAATCATTTACTCTTTTTTCATATTTTGCGATTTTATTATACTTAGTCAAGAATTGATCTGAAATGGATTTTAAATGTGAATCAACATTTCTAAAATCTTAATAGGCATTTTGAGTTATATATACTTATAATTAACTTGTTCCATGTTTGTAAAAGTGAAATTTTGTAATCGATTTTACACTCCCTTTTTTTCATGAGCTTATACTGCTTTACCATTTTAAGGAATTAAATATCGGTTAAATGATTAATAAAAATCAAGATTCCATTCGTGGAGCTTCACCTAGTTGCAATTTTTAGAAAAACTGAATTCAATGTATATCAATGAATGATAAATTAAAGATTGTAATATAGAATATAATTAAGTTAATAAATTCTAAACTCTGATATACTGCTAAAAGTGTGTTTGAAAAAATTATTTCTAATTAAGTGATTTTAAACATAAATCACACACCGCACGTAGAAGTAAGAAACGGATTAATGAAAAGGATACAGCCATACAATCGAGAACCAACTCTAATGTGACAGAACTACAGCTCACCATTGCAAACTGTAATTATATGAATGTTATTTTTTAAACAAAACCAACATAATCCTTTGCTCAACATGCAGCTGCTTGCTTAGCATGCAATACAAGATGGTTCAAATGTAAGCGGTAGTGAGAATATACACTACGCAGCAGCTGTTCGACCTCAAAAGAGTTGAACAAGAACTTCCAACCTCCCTCCCGCTCGGGTTAGAGCCTGTTTAGTACTATCTGGGAGTTACTAGACTGATGAGCAAACAGAAGGTACCGTGGAACGTGGAACAAGGCT